>PVIW01012268.1:6687-33101 GCA_004026585.1 Noctilio leporinus
ATCTTTGTCCCTTTTTATGTCCTTCATTGTAAAATCTATTTTATCTGAAATCAGTATTGCTACTCCAGCTTTTTTTTTCATGTCCATTTGCTTGATATATAGTTTTCCATCCCTTCACTCTCAATCTGTGTCGATCTTTTGTTCTGAGGTGGGTCTCTTGAAGACAGCATATATGTGGGTCATGTTGTCTTACCCATTCGGCTAACTTATGTCTTTTGATTGGTGCATTTAATCCATTTACATTGAAGGTTATTATTGATTGATACTTATTCATTGCCATTTTCTCCCTTTGTGTCTGTATTCCTCTTTGGCTTTCTCTGTTTCTTCATTTTATTTGTTTCCTTATTTTTATAGCAGACCCTTTAGCATTTCTTGCAATGCTGGCTTGGTAGAAATGTATTCTTTTAGTCTTCTTTTGTCTGGGAATCTCCTTAGTTCTCCTTCTATCTTGAATGAGAGCCTTGCTGAGTAGGGTATTCTTGGTTGCAGGGCTTTGTTTACCATTACTTGAAATACTTTTTGCCATTCCCTTCTGGCTTGAATTGTTTCTGTTGAATCATCATTTGATAGCCTTATTGGAGCCCCTTTGTATGTTATTTGTCTTTTCTCTCTTGATCCTTTTGGGATTCTCTCTTTGTCTTTGAAGTTTGCCATTGTAATAATAATGTGCCTTGGTGTTGGTCTGTTTGGGTTGATCATCATTGGTACCCTCTCTGCTTCCAGAACTGGATTAATGTTTTCACTCATCATGTTAGGGAAATTTTCTATCATGACTTTTTTGAACAGGTTTTCCATTTCTTGTTTCTCTTTTCCTTCTGTTATCCCTATGATACGGATGTTGTTACGTTTCATATTGCCCTGCAGCTCTCTAAACCCCTCTTCAGCCTTGTTCAGCGTTTTTTTATTCTCTTGTACTGTCTTGGAGTATTTGTCTACATTATTCTCCAACTCGCTAATCCGGTCCTCTGCTTCCTCTAGCCTACTGTTGATTCCTTCTACTGTATTCTTCAATTCATAAATTGTATTCTTCATTTCCTCCTGGCACTTATTGATAGTTTCCATGTCCTTTTTCATGCTGTTGTAGTTCTCAGTAAGTTCCTTGTAACTTCCCTGAAGTTCTTTGTAATTTCCCTGGAGTAGTTTGTAATTTCCCTGGAGTTCTTTGTAATTTCCATGGAGTTCTTTGTAGTTCTCCTGGAGTTGTTTACAGTTTTCTTTGATGTGGCTGAGCTCACTGAGCTTCTCTATCATCATTCTTTTGAATTCCTTATCTGATATTCCAGGTGCCTCTGTTTCATTTTGTGTTCTTTCTGGGGATTCTTCCTTTCCTTTTGGTGATGGACTGATTCTTTTTTTACCCAGTTTGGGTGTCTGTTCTTGCTATCTATTTATTTATGTTCTTTCCGTGGGTTAATCTGCTTTGCTTCCTTGCCTTAGTTGAGCCCCCTTCTGTGATAGGAGATTTGTGGAGTTCAATGTTACCGTCTCCCAGATTTTCTCCACTTGCTGTTCTTGGTGTGCCCTTTATTTGGGCTCTCTGGTGGTATTCTGGGCCAGTGGGCTACTCTCCTGCTGGCCTCCTCTGCCTCTGGGCTGTGCTCCCCTGTGTCCAGATGCTGCCTGCTCCATATGTTTACCAGAGTTATTTTTTCTTGATGGATTGTTTCCTTAAGTATTATTAAATGTCTTTCTTTACCTCTTTTTTTTTTTAATTTTGTTGTTGTTGTATTACATCCATCCCCTTTTTGCTCCCCTCTGTCCCCCTTCTTTACCTCTTTTTATGGCTTTCATAGTCAAATCTATTTTGTCTGAAATAAAGATTGCTACTCCAGCTTTTTTTTCATGTCCATTTGCTTGATATATATTTTTCCATCCCTTCTTTTTCAATCTGTGTTGATTTTTTGTTCTGAGGTGGGTCTCTTGAAGACAGCATATATGTGGGTCAGGTTTTCTTATGCATTTGGCTACCCTCTGTCTTTTGATTGGCACATTCAATCCATTTACATTTAGGGTTATTATTGATTGATACTTATTTATTGCCATTTGCCCACTTTGTTCCTGTGTTCCTCTTTGTGTCTCTCTGTTTCTTCATTTTTTATTTTTATTTTTCAAAGCAGACCCTTTAGCATTTCTTGCAGTGCTGGGTTGGTAGTGATGTATTCTTTTAGTCTTGTTTTATCTGGGAAAGTCTTGCTTAGTCCTTCCAGTTTGAATGAGAGCCTTGCTGGGTAGGGTATTCTTGGTTGCATGCCTTTGTTTCCCATTACGTGGAATACTTTTTGCCATTCCATTCTGAATTGTATTTTTTCTTTTGAATAATCATTTTATAAACTTATTGAAGCGCCCTCATATGTTATTTGTCATTTCTCTCTTGGTGCTTTTAGGATTCTCTCTTTGTTTCTGAAAGTTGCCATTTTAATTATAATGTGTCTTAGAGTTGGTTTGTTTGGGTTGGTCTTCATTGGGACCCTCTGCATTTCCTGAACTTGAGTAACATTTTCACTCATCATGTTAGGGTAACTTTCTACCATGACTTTTTTGGTTGTCCATTTCTTGTTTCTCTTCTCCTTCTGGAATCCCTATGATACAGGTATTATTATGTTTCATATGGTGCTGCAGCTCTCTTAAAATCTCTTCATTCTTGTTCAGCCTTTTTTCATTGTCTTGTATTGTCTTTCTATATTTTTCTGTGTTGTCCTCCAACTGGCTGATCCGGTGTTCTGCTTTCTCTAGCCTACTGGTGATTCCTTCTGCTGTATTTTTAAATTCAGAAATTGTATTCTTTATTTCCTCCTGGCTCTTACTGATAATTTCTAAGTCCTTTTTGATGATGCTATCACTCTCAGTAAGTTCCTTGTAGCTTCCCTGGAGTTCTTTGTAGTTTCCCTGGAGTTGTTTATAGTTTTCTTTGAGCTGGCTGAGCTCATTGAGCTGCTCTATCTCTATCTCTTTTGAATTCCATATTTGATAGTTAGTTTGCCTCTGTTTCCTTTAGTGATCTTTCTAGGGATTCTTCCTTTCCTTTTGGTGATGGACTGATTCTTTTTACCCCCATTTTGGGTGTCTGTTCTTGCTTGTTTTTGTCTTGGATTCATCTGCTTTGATTCCCTGCCTTTGTGGAGTGCCCTTCTGTGTTAGGAGATTTGTGGAGTTCTGCGTTGCAGTCTTCTAGATTTCTTTCACTTGTTGCTCCTGGAGTGGCCTCTATGTCGTTAACTTGGGCTGTCTGGTTGTATTTTAGATTTGTTGTATGTGTTGCTCCTTTTGTTCCAGTTGGCTGGTTGAGAGACACTCCTTCTATCTTTTCTGATACACTGCTTTTGAGCTGCTCCTAAAACAGAACCACCAGTCCAGGGAAAATAACCAGACCTTCAGAGATATCTTTCTCCTTTAATCCAACTTTTTGACTGCCTATAAACTTAGCTATATACCCATACCCTCCAAGGTAACCCCCACTTTTAATCACACCCTCAGCTGCAACTGAGCTAGTCTTAATAGGGATGTAGATATGATAAGATTGTTATAGGAGGGGAAAAATGATTAAGGTGACTAAAGTATAGATAATGTTGAAGGGTGCAAAGGAATAGCAAAGATAGCAGGGATATGAGAGAGAAAACCAACTTATCTATTCTATAGAAATGAGGAAGGGGAAGAATCAGAAAACCTCAAGTGTGAGTGAACAGTATAATCCTATATGTATATAGTTGCCACATCTACCTCCCTGTTCACCCTTAATGAGCCCTGATTTGTCCAGGTGGTGCCAGGACCTATGTGCTTTTAGCAGAAAGAAAGAATGTGTAGTTCCTAGTGGGACATCCACAAAAAAGAAAAAGAAAGAAAAGAAGAAAAAAGAAGGAAGGGTTTCGGTGGCTGAGGAGGGGAGGAATATTTAGATTCGAGGACTAGGAATGAGTTGTAGCAGGAGAGTGAGTAGACTTTAAAACAAGGATAGGAGGAGGGTCTTGGGTATTTAGGTGGATTGCAATAGGGGAGGAATAAAAATATGCGAGTTGGGGTACACTATGGTATAAACAGTATTTACTTAAAATGCACTAATTGTGAGGGTTAGAAGTAACTTTTGAAAAGGATATGTGAGGGATTAATAGTTCATGTAGCTCTCGGTATAACTCAAGCACTTGAGATTAGCAGCAATCTGTTTCCTGAGTCTGCCTCTTTTTCTTGATCAAGTCTCTGCAATCTAAAGTCAAGCCATGTAGCCTTTGGGTGGCAGAGCCTGTGGCTGTCACAGTCAGGGCTGATTCTGAGTGCCAGCCCCCAGGTAGGCTGAGCCTCCAGTAGCCTAGCTGGGTTTCTGCTCTGCTGGTGTTTTGGGGCCCTCCCTTCTCTCGCTGGTTCTGTGTGAAGGCCTGCAGGGTGCTTCTGTGGTGTCTATGATGGCTTCTCCCCCTCCAGCTCCTGGAGGTGGTTCCTGCCTGGGATGGGCACCTGGCTCCAACTTGAGGTGGCCTGCAACCTCACTGGCTCCTGTGATGGCTGGCCCAACCCCTGCAGCTCCTAGAGGGGGTAGCCCCTGCCCGCAAACAGCGCCTGGCTCCCCCAGGGCCACGCAGGTCACCTGCTTGTGAAGGCTAACCCTCCAAGCAGTCCAGCTCTTTGAGGAGTTTTTCACTGCTGTCTCTGTGATGCGTGCCTGACTCCACAGAGAGTCCACAGCGCAATCTGGCTGCTAAAGCTACTCCTCCCACTCCAGCACCTCGAGGAGGCCTTTGTTGCCTGCAATGGGCATGCCAGTTGCACCAGCTGCAAGTTCTTGGCACGCAGTTTTGAGTTTTTGTGGGAGCCTGATGTGGGTGCATGTGGTTGGGCCTTCTCCCTCACCAGGGCTCTGAGCTACCCTCTCCCTGGTAGTGCAAGACAAAATTTTCAGCCCTCCTGCAGCTCCAGCCAGTGCACTTCCCTGCTCCCTTGCTCCTGCTCCCCTTGGGTCTCTCCTCCTCTGCCTCTGGGTTGAGGAGACACTTCTTTTTCTCAGCCTCTGAAGCGCAGCGCTCATCCAGTCCCTCCTGGATGCAGGAGGAACTGCAGGAGTTCAATTCCTTCTTCCCTCTGGAGTTTACACTCACTGTCCACACTTCACTGCTCAGATATCTAGTTTCCAGGGAGCCTGGAGCTGTCTTCAGTTAGAGCTGCCCCTCTGGGCAGAGCTTCCACTGCCCAGAGCTGACCTCTGCTGGTGTTTTGGGGCCCTCCACTGCCCAGAGCTGACCTCAGCCCACCAGCCAGTTTGTAACCATCTCACCTGCTCTCCTGTAGGTCTCTGCAGCCTCTGGGCTGTGCAACCCTGAGTCCAGATGCTTACCACTCCAGTTCGTAGGGACTTTCAGACATCTCATGCTCCTTAATCTATTCTCTAGCTGCTCTAGCACTGGAGAATGCCATCAGCACTGCTCTCTACTCTTTCGCCATCTTTCTCCCCTGGTTTATTTTCTTAAACTCCTACTGTGCTATGCACACACCTGGACAGAGGATTGTTTCTTAAAGATCTGTGCTTTCATTTCATAGATATAATACACAATACATCCAAACACATTAAAAAATTAGAGAAATACTCTGGTTTGCTCATTCTTTCCACAAATATTTATTGGCATATATTCTAGACCAGGCAGTGAACAGGGACAAGGAGATTGAGTCACAAAAGTAGACTTGATCAAATGGGACTGAGTGGGTCTTTGGCGATCCTCAACTCAGGGTGGTTTTGGAGAATGCAATTTTCAACTCAAAACCTAGGGAGCTGATCCCCACCCTTGCAAAAGAGGGGCCAAAGAGAGGAAAAGACAAAAGTCCTGGCTTCTGGGCCTGGCATGAAGAGGCAATGTTCCTGAGTCATTGTCAGGCACCCCAAATTGTTCCATTGTTTTGAGAGAGGGCTCCAGCTGCCTTTATTTCTAAACACATTGCAAATCCAAATGCTCAGGGATGAAATTGATCTGCAGAGGTGACTCACAAACAGACAGCCAGCTCAGCCACAGAGCCCAGTCTGCATTCCTAATTTGCCTGCTCAGGTTGTCACCTTGTTAATGTTATTTACCAAGCCCTATGCCCCAAATGCCTGTCTCACCCCTGCTAAAGCCATCCAGCCATTGTTCCTGTATATCTGTCACATCCTGTTACTATCTTCCTGAGTTCATCAGGTCTGAGCAATCTGATTGCAGACTTGCCTGCTCACTCCTATGACTCTAAGAACCAGAAAGGTAGCCTAGTGGCCCCAGTCCAACCTTCTCTCAGAGCAAGTTCCAGAGGGGTCCACAGCTATGCTCCTCTTGCCTGTCCTTGGACAAGAAAGGAAAGGGAGCAATGGCTCTGCAGTGTGGCACTGTGCTGCAGGAAGATATGGTCAGGTCCCAAGAAGTGAGAGGAGGGGAAGATGGTTCCTGGTTCTGTGGAGGAGATGGGGAGACCAGGGGCAGGCATCCTTCTTGCCATGCCCTGTGATGGTGGCCCCACTTCTAACCCCACCCAAATTTCTTCTTTTCAAGGGTCTTGAGGTGTTCCTGATCCCTGGAGTACGTGTCCTGCATAAAGTCATCTGCTATGTGGGCGGTGGGCAAGGGCTTCAAAATCACAGTGCCATGCTCAGCTCACCTAGCGAGAGTGCCCTCTTCACTTTTCTGTGGCTAGAAATGGAACAGCCACTGGAAGAGAGGTCTTGAGCCCTAGGTATGACAGCCTGGCCAGCAGGAGTCTCTCAGACCCCTCCCAGGCTGCTGCTCACTCCCACCCCAGCTGCCTGTTCACCCCACCTCTCTTGACCTCTAAGACCTTGGTCCCAAAGGCTGTGTACTCCTCCAACCTGTGTCAGTTCTCACTTTCCCCAGAACCTGAGTGCCCCAAGAAACCACAATGAAAAGATCTCCAGAGATTTTACCTACCATACAGACATGAAAACAGAGGATGAAAGTTCAAGGCAGACCCTTGTTCATGAGCAACACTGGGAAATTCTGATTATTATCATCTCACCACTTTTCCTATCCAACACTAGTCCTGAAGTCCCTCTAACAACCCACCTTGCCCTCAAGACCCAGAGGCTCAATCTACATGTCCCAGGGATAACCACTCCTACAACTGACCTCTGATTGTACCACTCTGAGAATAAGTTGAAAGGACTTGCATGTGGCACAAGCCAAGGTTATGATACCAAGTTGGCATTTAAATGACGTAACAATAAGTTGCCCAATTTAATTTCCTTAATCGATCCAGTAAAGGAAAAATAAGAAAACCCATTTAAAATGAAATGCATTGATCCATAGAAACTGGCAAATCTGAAAGCCTGCCTGGAAGTTAGAGGCTCAGCAAACTTGAATGACACAAAGTTGTAAATTGAGAAAAGATCAATTCATTCTCCCCCTACCCCCAGGGGGCCTGCAATGAACCCTAGAAGATGTTTTCTTTAAAATAAGTGGGAATCTGATCCTAAAAGGAAAAGAAACTTGTCTAAGTTCAGCCAGTAATGCCAAATTAATTCCAAGGTCTGTGGAGCCCAAGAAAGCATTTGGTTTATGCTCCACCCCAGCCACATACTGGGGCCCTTAGCCTTCTTCAATATCTTTGCTCAATTGGCTCCTTGTACTTGGCATCCTATGCTGCTACCCAGACAGCTCCTCTGAATCCTTCAAGGCCCTGGAAAAACATCAGGTTATCAGGGATAAATCTATCCATAAAGAGCAAACCAGAAACTTGCTCTAACCCCCTTATAACTTTGTCCAGTTTTAGTCATATGAGGTGTGTCCTGAAAGTATTGAGCCAATGTCAATATAATTAAAACAGTTGCGCGGCTGGTACTTGGAGGACATACCTCATATGAGTTCAACTAGGTAGAAAATGCTGGAAAAGAGCAGGGCCTCATTATGCCTGGAAAATCCAAGAAAAGTTGGTTTGATTGGAAATAACTAAAATGTCTTCTTCCCCAACTCCCCCACTATGCTATGCCTCAGGTTTCCAAAGACAGAAGTTTCCAAGTCCCCAGCCAACAGGGTGGAACAAAGTCAAGTTTACGTTCCTGATCTCCCATGCCAGTGTCCCTATCAGAACCTCCACTGGCATGGACCTAGTCCCAGCCACAGCACTGAGTCCCTTTGGACCTGTGCTTAGAGAAACTTTTAGTTAGAAATGCATGTTCATCACCCTCCCAACTAGGGCTAGCTATGGCTGGCTTGGTGTTGGGCCCTAAATCAGGGCTGAATTGTCATGTGAGGGAAATGTATGCTTTGGAGAAAAGGAAAATCATTTAGTATGCGGTATCTCAGTCCATGCCAAGGGTGAGGTGACCTGAAACTGAACCCACAGCCAATATGTCAAGCCATTCCTCCTGCTAGGACCAGATGACACACCATACCTGTTTATCCCAGCTCCCTGCTGAGATTGAGGAGGTCTGCTTTCAGCAGGGCTCTCTAAGGGCCAAGTCCCCACCCACAGCCTCAGGCCCAAGTGTCCTGGGCTATGGGGAGGGCAGTTTGACTCCCACACATTCCTCTCCCAAAGGAGCAAGGAGAAGAAAGACACAAATACAAATGAACAGTGGGGAAAATCACAACATATCTTCCTGTAAGGAATCAAAGGAAGATTCAGGGAGGAGGCTGCATAAGAGTTGACTTAGAAGGATGTGAAGGATGCTATAGGAAGAAATTTGAAGGAAGAGATATGTGTAAGTTCAGTTCCCTGTGAGACAGTTCCAAATGGGTTATGGAATGCCAAAGAGTCTTTCGAGGCCACAGCATTTCTAGGGCATATGAAGTTGGGCAGAGAGATGAGGCTGAGGACATGTGATCTAATCCATTAAAGAGAGAAGAGAGAGCCAGCCACTCAAGTAGTTCCTGGCATTTAGCATTTAAATTTTTTTAATTAAAAGAAAATAAAGGGCACTGTAAAATGCTAATGGCTGCTCTAGATACCTGGTGGTACAATGGGGAACCAGCAATAATGTGTGCCTCAGGAAATTGAGTCAAATGGGGAAACAGACAGTAAACAGGGAAATAAAATGATTGCAGAGAGTATTAATACTATAAAGGAAGTCAACAGGGTGATGACATGAGGGTGATAGAGGAGAAGGGGGGCTATTTTGAATGGGGTCCTATGTGAGGGCCCCTTCAGAGCCCTAAAGACAAGGAGACAGCCATGACAAGGTTCAGAGGAAGTGGGATCAAGGCAGAGGGACAGCAAGTGCCAGACCACCAAGACAGGAAAAAGCTTAATAGGCATGTTGTGCAAGGGATCAAACAGAGCCTGAAGGGCCTGGGGAGCAGGAGGCAAGAAAGACTGAGTTGGGTCAGAGATGTAGGCAGGGGCCATAACAGGCAGAGCTTGGAGCCCACAGTCATGAGTTTGGACTTTATTATAAGAATAATAGGAAACCAACAACTGGGAAGTTTTAAGCAGAGGAGTGATGTGACAGGATTTTCATTTTTTAATAAACCCTGGTGGCTTGGTGGAGAGAATTGCAGAAAGGCAAATGGAAGCAAGGACACCGTCTGGAGGTGATCGCAGACATCAAGAAGGGAACTGGTCATGGTCTGGACCAGAGTGGGGTCATTGGACATGGGAGAGGTACATAAATTCTCATTTTACTTTGAAAATTAAGCAAAGAGTATTTTTTGGCTGATTGGATGTGATAGTTGAAGGAAAAAGAATAATCCAGGATGACTTCACAGTTTAGGGCCTAAGCAACTAGAAGGGTGGACATGCTGTTATTGACATGAGGAAGATGGGAGGAAGCTGGTTTGGGAGAAAAACAATCAAGAGGTATACAATGAATAGGCCTTCAGTGGTCAGGGGGAAAGGGGTTGGGGGGAGGGGGGAGGCAGAGGCAAGAAAGGGGAGCAGCTTAGACAAGAACCTAGTATAAAGGAACCATGGACATGAACAGGTGGGATTGATTGACTTTGGGGGGAATGGTGGGTGGGGAGGGGGACAGAGGGGAGCAAAAAAGGGGATGGATGTAATACAACAACAATAATTTTTTTTAAAAAAACCTGAAAAAAAAAAGGTAAGTTATGATGGTATTAATTTTTGAAATACCAGGTTGGTGTCACATAAGCATTTGAAGATTCACCATTACCTATGCACTACCTTCATGTGGCATTAGAACAATTATTTACATAATTATTTTCTAACATTATTTTTTCTTAAGTTCCATGCTAAGCAATAATATTCATTAAATCAAGGGTTTTGTGGACTACTAGTATCTTTACTAAATACACATTAAAATACTGATAACCATAGTCTCTAGGTTCCAGTGCAGTTCAATCCTGATGTTTACTCCATCAACAGGAGAAACCTCTAGCACAGTCTGGCTACCTAGCATACACAAATTTAACTGGGCCATTGCTTTTTAAAAAATATTTTATCTATTATTTTTCAGAGAGAAGGGAAGAGCGAGAGGAAGAGAGGGAAAGAAATATCAATGTATGGTTGCCTTTCACCTGCCTCCAGCTACAGAGCTGACTGGAGACCTGGCTTGCAACCTAGTTATGTTGCCCTGGCTGGGAATTGAACCAGTGACCTTTAGGTTCACAGGCAGGCTCCTTATCCACTGTGCCACCAGCCAGGGCTGGGCCGTTGCTTTTGACACCCAAGAATCTCCAGGGGCATTCAGAAGGATAACAGTGGGGCATTCAGGGAGAGTGACTTGTACTGAAGCTCACTGAAGCCCTGGGGGCAGCCACCTAACTGCCTCAGTAGACCTTGCTCAGCCCTCTGCTTCATGGTTAAGGGGAGAGGGTGTTCACAGAACTGAGGCCACCACCCTTTCCTTAGGTTCATGCGCCCTCTGGTGACTGGGTTTTCTGTCTCTGTAGACGAGGGGTTTCTGAACTCATTTCCAGGCTACACAGAATGGAAAGACCCCCTGCCTTGGCCTCCCCTGGAGGTAAAGGGCAAGAGGTCAGACTAGCTTTAAGATTCAGACTGAGGGACAGACAGATGCTTCTGAAGCTGGGACTCAGGCTGGGCCAAGGCAGGAGTGACAGTTTGCAAGACAGGCAGGGGCCACCAAGGGTCAGATCCAAAAGTGAAGAAGAGTGGTGAATAATAGCAGGGGTTTTTATTTCCATAGAAGCTTACTAATGCAGAGAAAAGAAAATTGATGTTCATATATAAATACAGAAATTCACTTTAGGTGGGTTTTTTTCAAAGGAAAATAAAAAACACTCTGATTTAAACATTTTTTAAAATTTAGAGCAGGGAACATCAAACTGTGCTGAATAAATACAACACATAATGGAAAATATATTTCAGTTCTTATATTATAGCCAGTTATGGGAGGGAAGTGGGAGTGGCAGCTGGCAACAGGCAGGAGAGAGTCATACTTGGAGAAAGAGAGCAACCAGTAAGGGGTCTTGGAGGAGAGCAGCAGAGATAAACACTTTCTGCCTAGGCTCACATCCAGGTGCTTAGAAAAGCACCCACACCATCCACACCACATCCACAGGTGTCCACGCAGGTGTGCATGTGTACACACTCACACAAATTATCTCTCTCTCTCTCTCTCTCTCTCTCTCACACACACACACACACGCACACACACACATACACACACACACATACACAAATGGATAGACTTTCTGTTACTTCATTCTCTTCTCAATGAACAGTGTTTAGATGAGAAGAGACCAATTGCTAAATAGATACTGGCAGTCCAATGTGCAAGAGGTCTTGCATAGAAGGCTGTGATGAGGCTCAGAGGAGGAGCATGTGAACTGAGTCTCAGAGAAAGAAAAGACAACATAATCAGCATGAGAAAAGTTCTGGAAACTTAAGAGCATAGACATTTGAGGTACTACAAAAGGTCATGAGTGATTGGACCTGAGGATATCTGAGGGAAATGAAGCTGAAGGAGGGTGAAAGCTGACTGAAGTGTGTGTACCAAACCATTGGGCTTCCCATGTGGCCCAAGTGAACCACCTGCTTTCTCCTGGGGAAAACCAGATTCAAGGTACAATGTCCATCAAAATGAAGAGAGCTGGAAATCAGCCACTTTTTGGGGCTGGACTAAAGGTGAAATGCTGCAGATTGCTGAAGCAAAGGCAACACTTTTCAATACAGTTATCCCTTTGCCTCTTGGCATAGTGCCATCCCAGAGCTGCAAAACTAGCGTTTACTCCAAGTTCCAGCACATGGTGAAAACTGAGCTCCTTGGTGTACCTTTAGCAATGAGCATCTGGGCAAGCAGTTGGCTAGGTCTCTAAGGACTCCACCTCCTCTTGGCTCAGCCTCTCTTGTAGTAAAGGGGTTTAGAATCTTTTCTTCCAACCCAGCACCCAAGGGAGAGCATACACAGAACACTGTTACGCTGCTTTCCTGTTTGCTACCACTTTCAGGAACCAAGTCCTAGGCATGGGTAATGTTTCAGATCCCTTCAAGTGAGTCTGCACCTGGTTAAGATTTATTACTATAAACCAGGGAAGAGGACAAGAAATTATATTAAAGTTAAAAGAAGGCTAGAGCCCTGGCTGGTATGACGCAGTGGGTTGAATGCTGTTCTGTGAACCAAAATGTTGTGAGTTTGATTCCCAGTCAGGGCACATGCTTGTGTGTGGGCTGGGTCTCTAGTTAGGGGAGTGCAGGAGACAATTGACCAATGTTCTCTTTCTCTTTCCCTCTCCGCTCTCTAAAGATAAATAAATAAGATCTCTTTTTTTTTTTTTAAAGCTAGAAAAATAAATTCCAATAAAAAATGAATGGTGACACCAAAACCAGGTAACAAAAGTAAAAATAGATAAATGGACTACATCAAAATTTAAAATTGCGCATCAAAGGACATAATCAACATAGTGAAAAGGCAGCCTATGGAATAGGGGCATTTGCAAATTATGTAACTGTAGGGGACCCTGACCAGCAGTAAAATCCCCTGGCGCAGGGGATGAAATAAAACCATCCCATATACAAAGGACCCAGATGCATATGAAAGAATGCTCAACATCACTAGTCATCAGAGAGATGCAAATTAAAACCACAATAAGATACCACCTCACACCTGTCAGAATGGCAATCATCAACAAATCAACAGACAACAAGTGTTGGCGAGGATGAGGGGCAAAGGGAACCCTCATACACTGTTGGTGGGAATGTAGGCTGGTGAAGCCACTGTGGAAAACAGTATGGGGTTTCCTTAAAAAACTAAAAATGGAACTGCCTTTGATCCAGTGATTCCACTACTTGGACTATACCCAAAGAATCCTGAAACACCAATTCATAAAAACCTATGTACACCTATGTTCATAGCAGCAGTATTTACAATAGCCAAGTGCTGGAAACAGCCTAAGTGCCCATCAGTGGATGATTGGATCAAAAAACTTTGGTACATTTACATAATGGAATTCTATATAGCAGAAAGAAAGAAGGAACTTGTACCCTTTGCAACAACATGGATGGAACTGGAGGGTATTATGCTTAGTGAAATAAGTCGTCAGCAAAGGACAAATATCATATGATCTCACCCATTACAGGACAATAATGAACAAAACTAACAGCAAGCAAAACAGAACCAAATATCTGAATATAGTGAATAAGCCTTCAGTGGTCAGGGGGAAAGAGGTTGGGGGGAGGGGGGAGGCAGAGGCAGGAAAGGGGAGCAGCTTAGACAAGAAACAAGTATAAAGGAACCATGGACATGGACAACAGGTGGGATTGACTTTGGTGGGGATGGGTGGGTGGGGAGGGGGACAGAGGGGAGCAAAAAGTTGATGGATATAATACAACAATAAAAAAAATGAAAAAAAGAAAACATCCCAAACAGCTCTTGTGTAAAGGGCAGAATATCTGGCCAGTGGCTCAAGGCCAAAGGCCCAGTTGTTTGTTCACAAAGGTCTTTTATTGAAAGGGTAAAACTTGAAAGCATGTAGCTTGTCAATCAATGCTAACCAATCCTAATTACAGGGAAACAGAAAAGCTAGGGAGGGGGGCAGGGAGATCTCACCCAGGTCAGGATATGCTGGTTCTGATTCACTAGCCAGGGTACATAACCAGGTTGCAAGTCAGGTCTCCAGCCAAGTCCATAGTTGGAGGCAGGTGAAAGGCAACCAAACATTGATGTTTCTCTCCCTCTCTGCCTCCCTCCCTTCCCCTCTTTCTGAAAATGATAAATAAAATCTTAAAAACAAACAAACAAATAAATTTGAAAAACTTCTGCAGCTGATACAAACAAAAGATTAGGTAAGGTGAGAGAACAGGCCAGGCTTCAATGTAACCAAGGTATTTTCCCATTACCTAGTCCCCCTCCCCCAGGGTCACTGGTTTTAACATGGAAACAAGTAACCAGCATTCCCAGTCTTCTGGTCGGGACTTATAGGTTTAGCCTGGTCCACACAGGACTCAAAGTTTCCATGTTTTTTCCAGGTGGGCCCCAACATATAACTTATATGGGTTAATCCAGAATATATAAACAACTCCTACAACTTAACAATAACAACAAAAAGAAAAACCAAACATCATGATTAAAAATTGAGAAAAAGACTAGACAGTTTCCAAAGAAGACAAATGGCCTGAACAAGCATATTGAAGAGATGCTTAACATCCCTAATCATCAGGGAAATTAATATCAAATCTACAATGAAATACTGCCTCACACCTATAAGATAGGGTATTATTAGAAACAGAAAACAAGTGTTGGTGAGGATGCGAAGAAACTAGTAAGTAGCCCATGTACTTGTTGATATGAATGTAAAATAGAGCAGTTGTTACAGAAAACAGTATGGTAGTTCCTGAAACAATTTAAAATATCGGGTTGGCCAAAAAGTTCATATGGTAGTTTCCATAAAATAAAAGACACATTTTTCATTTTCACCAGTAACTTTATTGATTTGGCTATTTTGAGTATGTTAGCTTTCTCCTACTTGTAAAACATTGATTGTTCTCAATTAATGTCTCTATTTGATTGCTATCAACTTCAACTGGTCTACCCAATCATGGAGCATTGTCCATCAAGAAATCTCTAGCACAAAATTTTGCAAACCACTTTTGGCATGTTTGATCAGTCACAGCACCTTCTCCATACACTGCACAAATCTTTTTCTACATTTCAGTTCTGTTTTTATCTTTCTTGAAATAATAAAGCATGATATGTTGAAAATAATATGTATTTTCTTTCATCTTCAATATTAAAATGACTACACAAAAATTCATCAATTTGGTATTTTTAAATGCATGCTGATATGACAGCAGTCAACATACAATCTAACAAAGTTGTTTTGAATGAATTTAAAGACAACTGAGCATTATTAGAGCCATCTTACAGAAAAAAGCAAACAAATTTTTTGGCCAACCCAAAAGAATTACTATATATGATTCAGCAATCCCTTACCTGGGTATATACTTAAAAAAAAAAAAAAAAAAAAAAAAGTGAAAGCATAAACCTAAACAGATACTTGTATACTCATGTGCATAGCAGCATTCTTCACAGTAACCAAAAGATGGAAACAACCCAAATGTCCATTGATGGATGAGTGACTAAATAAAATGTGGTTTAATACAATGGAATATCTATTCAGCCTTAAAAAGGAAGGAAATTCTGATACATGCTACAACATGGATGAACTTTGAGGATGTTATACTAAGTAAAATAAACCAAAAAATAAATTAAATTAAATAAGCCAGCCAAAAAAGATAGAATGTATATGATATGACTTTTATGAAGTATTTAAAGTAGTCAAGTTCATAGAGACAGAAAATACAGTGCTGGATGCCAGGTACTGGATGGTGAGGGAAGGGAAGTTATTTAATGGAGACAGATTTTTAGTTTGGAAAGATTAAAAATCTTCTGAAAATATGTTTTACAACAATGTGAATGTCCTTTACACTACCAAACTGTATGTTTAAAAATAATCAAAATGGTTAATTTAATGTGTATTGTACCACAATTAAGGAGGGGTGGGTACTGCTATGCACAAAGTCATCTGAGTCTGCACCTAGGTCTTCATGCCCACTAATTAGCACTTGTTATTTAGGTTTCTGATCATCTGGTGGTACCCACTTAAATACTTGCTCCTCCAGGAGATCCTCCCCTACCTTCCCAAATAGCCAGTATTTCTGTTAAGACATGGCTGCTGTCAAATGGAAGCATAGGAGCTTTGGTGTGTTTGATTACTGCCATGGTGAATAAACATGCTCCTCTGGGCCAAGGTTACAGACACAGCAGTGAGGGTCCTGCACTCAGAGCCTATGATCTGCAGGGGAAACCAAATCCTTCAAAACTAACCACAAAGTGTGCTATGAACCAACAAGCATTGTGAATGCCTAGAGGGGACAATTGATTGCATAACATGGGAGCAAGTACAATCAGGGGGCCTTCTCCAAGAAAATGTGGTACCTTACCTGAGTCCTAAGGGACCAGTATGGCTTAGGCAGGTAGACAAAAATAGCAGAGGATATTCCAGGAGAGTAAGTCCAGGATAAGGGAGAAAGAGAAGTATGGGGGAAAGAGGGAGTTGAAAGAGGAAAGAAAAGAATGTGAATTGTAGCCGTGGATGGTGGCTCAGTGGATAGGCACCGGCCTATGAACCCTAAGGTTGCTGGTTCAATTCCCAGTCAGGGCACACAACCAGGTTGCAAGCTAGGTCTCCAGCCAGGTCCTTAGCTGGATGCAGGTGAAAGGCAACCATACATTGATGTTTCTCTCCCTTTCTTCCTCCCTCCCTGCTCTTCTCTCTGAAAATAATGAATAAAATATTATTTTAAAAAAGTATGTGAAGCCCTGGCTGGTAGCACAGTGGATAAGGTGCCGGCCTGTGAACCCAAAGGTCGCAGGTTTGATTCCCCAGCCAGGGCACATAACCAGGTTGCAAACCAGGTCTCCAGTCAGGTCTGTGGCTGGAGGCAGATGAAATGCAACCATACATTGATGTCTCTCTCCCTCTCTGCCTTTCTCTCTTCCTATCTTTCTGGAAATAATAAATAAAATCTTTAAAAAAAGAAAACTCATTCATTTAAAAGAAAAGAAAGTGGTGTACTTACTTACACAATGGAATACTATGCTGCAGAAAGAAATCAGGAACTCCTACCTTTTGTAATAGCATGGATGGAACTGGTAAGTACTACTCTTAATGAAATAAGCCAGGCAGCAAAAGACAAATACCGTATGATCTCACCCAATACAGAAAATTAATCAACAAAACAGATAAGTAGAATGGAATTAGAGACATGGAAACAAGGAGCAGAATGAAGATGGCCAGAGTGGTGGAATGAGTGGAAAAAGGGCAGGAAGAAAGGGAAAGGTTTAGTCAAGGAGCTAGCATGAATGACCCATGGACACCGACAATGAGAGGGGGACTTAATGTAGGAGAGGGGAATGGGGTAGGTGGGGCAGGGGAAGCAATGGGGAAAAAATGAAACAATTGTAATATAACAACAAGAAAATAATAAAAATTATATTAAAAAAAAAAAAGAATGTGAATAGCAGAGCCGAGAAATAAGCACAAATGTTTCAAAGGAACTTAACTTGTATGTGCCTCTATGGAATATACTTCCTTAAAGAGTCTCCCACCCACCACCAGCCTTCAGGTCCTCTTTGGAAATGTTCTGCATAGAGGAATGATGGCCAGAACTCCTGGATGCCTCCTCCTGGTAGCATTGCCTGCTGGATGACTGCCAGTTATCTTGCTCCTCACTCTCTTCCCTGGAACAGACCAAAAGCTAAAAGCATCATCATCTCTCTGGTCCAGAGAAGACTGTAGAGATTGTACTCCTGGCTGGCAGATAGACAGATCAACAAAGCAGGGGTTGGAGTGCCTGGCATGGAGAAGCATCCCTGAGTAAGCACCCTCTTCCTTTCCCCCCTGCACACCCTTTTCCTGCCTTGGGAGGGAGATACTTGGTATCTGTGTTAAATGTCAGCAACCAGTGTCTAAACAATATATATATATAATATATATATATATATATATATATATATATATATATATATATATATATTCCATGCATATATATATATGCATGGAAGTGGAGCTATTCATAAATATAGTAGAAAAAGCAAGGGCCAGAACTAAGTGGGAAGTAGCTAGGTGCAAAGGTGCTTGGAGATAATGGAGTGTTGCAGCAGAGCGCACACTATTCCAATAGCAGATGGGCTTCTAAAGAGCAGATTATTGCCTAGGTTCCCAGTCCTAGGAGAGACCCCTTGAAGACAGTTCAGCTGCTCCCCTCTTCCTTCTTCAGATTGGGATAGGCTGAAACTTCTGGAAAGTAAGGCGACATGGTCTTTACTGTGCAAAATCTTAGCTGTTAGCTGGACTTAGAGGAGGGCTCCTGACTCAAAAACCTGGTGACAGAGAAGCTTTGGGAGAATTCCAAGTGACATGGGTGTAATGTATTCAAATATGAAGATTTAAACACCTCTTCTATCTCCAGGGGTCAATGCCAAGGTTGGAAAGGCAGTTAGGCCCAACCCCTTATGGTTTTTCAGCAATAGCTGGCTCAGGGCTATTTATCCCATCAGAAAGGTAATCATCCTCATTGTTCTGTTTAATCTTGGTTTCTAGAACTGTGATGCGCTGTTTGAGCTTTTGCTGGGCCCCTGTGTACTCAGCCAGCAGGCGGCCAAAGCGAGTGTACAAGGTCTCCATGTTGGTCTCCAGCTGTTCTAGCTTCTCCTGCACATCCACCTCCATGCTAGCTGTGACCTCATTCTCATCCAGCAGCCCCTCCTTCATCAAGATCTCGCGACCCCGCTCCTCCAAGACCTTCTTGGCATCTGGGTACTCAGTCACAGCTTCCATAAGATCATCCTTGGACAAGCAGAAGAGATCTGAGTAGCCCAGGCTGCGGATATTGGCTGTGCGTCTATTGCCCATTTTGCTACCCTTAATATTAAGGATACTGATCTCTCCAAAGCAACTCCCAGATGAGAGCAGGGCATACTGAGTGACACCATCATCAGCCACTACTGCCAACTTGCCCTCCTTGATTATGTACATCTCCTTGCCAATATCCCCTTTGCGGCAAATGTAATCCCCAGGGCTGAAGACCTGAGGACGAAGCTTCAATACCAACTCCACCAGCAGGCCAGCCTCACAATCCTGGAAGATGCGAACTTTCTTGAGAGTGGACAGGTGAACATTGATGGCTATCTCAGCCCTCAGCTTGGCTGGCAGATTTTTGAGAACTTCCCGCTCATCCACAGTCTTCTTATTTGTCCAAAGGTAGTCAAACCACTTAATGACCTTGGCTTCCATCTCCTTGCTGACCTTGCGGAACTGCATGTAATGTTTGACTGCATCAATCTTGGCCTGGAAATCGGCTCGGGTGGCATTCATGTTGGAGATCATGGAACCCACATTTCCCACAATGGTGGCAAAGATCAGGACACCAATCAGAAAGTCAAAGATGACAAATAGATACTCCTCATCCTTTACAGGAGGTGGTGTCTCCCCAATAGTAGTGAGGGTCAGTGTAGACCAGTAAAGGCAGTAGATATATTCCCTAGCTAAGTAGCCATACTGAGGGTCAGTGATGTTGGGATAAACCCAGGTATCAACCCCAAAGCCAATAGACTTGGAGATGGCATAGTAGATACAGGCATTCCAATGGATGATGATTAAGATGTAGAGGACCAGGTTGCTGATGCGGAAAATATTGGGGTAACTGGTGCGTGTCTCAGTTCGGTCAAAGAATTCAAACATGCGGGCAAAGTGTAGCAGGCGGTTGAAGCGCAGCTCAGGGCTATGTATTCCCACAGCAAAATAGACAAGGTCCGTAGGGATAATAGAGGCCATATCTAGCTTGAACTGCAGAGTGTGGATGTAGTTGTCCTGCAATCTCTTGGGATCTTTGACCAGCAGCCCCTGCTCTAGGAAACCTAGCAGAGATGCAAGCCAACAAACATATCTATCATTTCTGCCTTTAGGTCTCTCTCTCCTGATAGGCTAACACTCAACAAGGGACAACTGCTCACTCAACCTTCCTTTCCAATGAGGGGTATAGGAAACTTGTGTAGCAGGGCTGGCCAGAAGGACCCCTTGTTCTGTACCTCACAAAGCATTTGAAGACCATGAAGTTCAAAAAGGGGTGGGCATCAACCAGAGTCCCAGCCAAACGTTTGAGTCTATCACTGTGTTAAGAGGGCTTCCTGAAATTTTGGACTTAGGTCTTTGGACATATGGGTCATGCTCCTGCCTGTGCATCTCATTTGCTCACTTACCTGTGTGCAATCGGATAAAGAGGTCCGCAAGGTAGACCACATCTGAGAAGTAGTCCAGCACCAGCCACACTAAGTAGTAGCCTTTTTGCAGGTCACTGAAGCAGGCTCTACAGGAAAACAGGGCTAGGCTTTATCCTCAAAGCTATCCAAGGTCCTCTGCAGGACCCAAACTGAGTGCAGGGCATAGGATGGGTACCAGGGGAACTGATGAGTCACAGTCAGCCTGGTGTTCAGTCAAATCCTTACTGAATAAATGAGTGGGGTGGAAAATGCTGTCAGAGAAAGCTAATGTGGAGATTAGCTTTGGAACTGAGACTGCGAGAAGAATCTCCATAGGCTAAAAATTAGGAGAGGAAATTTTCTTTTGAAGAAACACCATGTTGTGATCCAGAAATGGTGAATACTGGGGCTGGGTATGTCCAGAAAGTAGAGAGAGCTAGAGAGAAGGCCATATCCAGACGGCCTTGAAGGCAATGATAAGGACTTAACCTTCATCCTATGGGCAATTGGGGGCCATTGAAGAGTTTGTGGGTAGGGAGTGTCAATATAAGATCCCAGTTTCTACCAACTACACAGGTTACAAGTGTGGAGGATAAACTGGAAGAAGCAAGAGTGCCTGCAACGACTGGGTGTGGGGCTGTCATAGTTGTGCTAGGGAGAGAAGATGGTGGCCTCAGTAGGACAGTATTGGTGGCAATGGTAAAATAGCAACAGATTATAGACACTAGGCAAAAGGATAAAAGGTTAGACATAAGCTTTGGTACCATATTAAATTGAGGGGGTGTTTTAGGAGGGTAGAAGGAGGTGTTATTGGCAAGCAGGGAATGCAGAAAGAGGGCTGGCTTGCAGTAAGCTCTGTGTCCATGGCTAGGGCTGGTATGATCTCAACCCCAGGGCCTGTGGACTCTGGGCTGCTTTGGCCACCCTTCCTAGAGCCCCTGCCCTACTTACCTGGCCACCAGCAGGCACCAGTTATAGAGTACAGGCATGGCAATGATAAACAGCCAGCGGTAGTACCAGTCTCCAGCTGGGTCCAAGACAAATAATTGAAATTTCTTTCTGAGGAGACAAAGGCTAGGTGTGGGGATCAGACTTCAAGTGTGGCAATACCCCCAACTCTGAGAGGTTAATGGTCCCCAAGGGGCCCCATTTTTCAGGGAGCCATAACCTGGTGCTAGGTATCTGAGCAGAGCTCAGATGGGCAAAGGATACTCCTTTTCCTATTTAACTCCCCCCCCCCTATAGTCCTATTGGTTCCCATGTCCTCCAGAGGCCCCTTGCCCAGAGTGAATGAGACAGGACAGTGCTGATATTGGGTTGGGCCGCAGGGCCTGTGGAGGGACTTTCACAGAATAGTAATGAGGTTTTAGGACCTGTTCCTACAACCCTGCCAGGAAGAGAGAGGATCTCCAGGCAAGTAAGTGCTACTTGCTCCCTGCCCACTCCCCACCCACACTCCACCCCTGCCTACTGCTTGGCCTCCAGCCCTCAAATCACTTTCCCAAACACTGTATCCTGCCTTGGCAAGAATTTCTATAATACACTGGTCAGAGGTGAGGAATATTGACTTGGCCAGACATCTGCAGTTGCCTGTTCATTCCTCTGAGAACAGATCTTCCAGCTCTACCTCCTCTGTTCTCTCCACCCTATGTTGCTGAATTGTCTTTGAGCATTCCCTGCCAAAGGGTCTCCAGCACAACCTCTTTAAATGCCTACCTCTGCATCCACATTGGCACTGGTATGGGCACACTCTCAAAAACAGTCTGTAATAGTGCCCTCTTCTGTGTTTACTGACTGCTGGAATAGAGGCTGCCATTGAGACCTCTCTCTGCCTGCATTCAAGTGTCCTTGCTACTTGCTTCATGAGCAATGAGAGGATACCTAGCAAGAGGCAGCTTAAGTGAGAAAAGCCACTGGCTCTGATGGCAAGTGCGTAAAAGCTCTTGGCTGAGACAATGGAAATATTCTAGAGTTAAAACCATAGCAGGTATTCTCTGCCCACCCTTTCCCTTCCATGGCAGGGCTTGGTATAGACCCCAGTCTGCCCATGGTGGTGACATAAGTAATGCCACTGAGCTTGGGAGCCCTTCCAGTCCCACAGGTATACTTAGTGCCCTTGACCTCGACGTCCTTATCGCCTTTGCCATCCTCTTGTTGTGTTGTCACAGTCTGGAGCTCAGGACCACGAAAACGCTCAAGGAATGAGTCAGGCCTAGCTTCCTCCTCCTGAAAATTCTTGATGACCCACTCTCTAATGATGCCCACCAGGTGGGCAATCCTAGAGGTAAAAGAGGGATTATGAGCCAGATAGAACTGTGTGTTCAGAACTTGTACCCAGGAGCTCAATGTCTGATGAGGGAGATGAGAAACAGACCAGGACACTATTTCCCAGTGCTAAGAACTGGGATCAATACCAGTGCTAAGGGCAGAGAGATTGGGGCTCAAGAATGGCTTGGCATGTAGCCTGAGGTGAAAGGGAACACTTCCTGTAGGAAGTGCCATCTCATTTGGTTGTGAAAAACAAATAGGAGGTCTCTAAGGCAAGACGGAGATAGTGCTAAGAGAGGACAGACAGGTCAGGAAAAAGGTTGTTCCAAGCATCTCAATTTCCCTATAAAACCTACATTCTGGGCTGCAGGCCTCAAGGTCCTATACAAAGGCCCCTCTGCTGGGAAGAATCCCTCCCCCATTATGCTAAGACAAGCAAGTCTAAAGAAAAGCCTCTTAGCCCTGGCTGGTGGCTCACTGGATAAGGCACCAGCCTGCAAACCCAAAGGTCGCTGGTTCGATTCCCTAGCCAGGGCACATAACCAGGTTGCAAGCCAGGTCTCCAGCCAGGTCCATGGCTGGAGGCAGGTGAAAGGCCACCACACATTGATGTCTTTTTTCCTCTCTGCCTCTCTCCCTACCCTTCTCTCTAAAATTAATAGATAGCCCTGGCTTGTGGCTCATTGGATAAGGCGCCAGCCTGCAAACTCAAAGGTCACTGGTTTGATTCCCCAGCCAGGGCACATAACCAGGTTGCAAGCCAGGTCTCCAGTCAGGTCCGTGGCTGGAGGCAGGTGAAAGGCAACCATACATTGATGTCTCTCTCCCTCTCTGCCCCTCTCCCTTCCTCTCTCTCTGGAAATAATAAAATCTTAAAAAATAAATTTAAAATAATTTAAAAATAAAACAATGAAGTCTTTAAAAAATAAAAATAAGCCTCCTTCGGCCATTCCAAGCTTGTTCAGATAAGCAGATGTGCCTCCTCGGGAGGAAACAATTAAGCTAGGATATCACTGACAGTGCTTCCCAGATGTCTTCATGGAGAAGCCCAATGGAACTGAAAGAAGGAAAGCCATGATATCCACTTTGATAGGCCATGGGTAGCAGCAAGACTGTTGTGGAACTCACCTGTGGAAACCACCCCTCTCCTGCTGGGGGGTATCCATCTCCTCAAGCCTCTGCAGTTCTGAGGCTATGTCATCTTCAGCCGCCGACTGTGGCCTGCAGAGAAAGAAGCAGTTAACCAAGAGTTCCCTGAACATACCTTGTTTCCTATCAGCACTGTCTCCTCCTGTGGATCACCTAGACATCCCATGGTTCCTTTGACTCAACAATGTTTGACTCAAGAACATCCTCTGTGACAATGAGGTAGAGCTTGGAGGAAGTAGCAGCCCCCAGATCATCTCTGAAATAACTCAGCTTCAGCAGACTCACCTACTACTGGTCCTGTGATCATCTTTGCCATTGGCCTTGATGATAGGAGGTGCATGATGGCTGTGGTTATTAGCTGGGGAGCTCTCCACACCATTAGACTTTTTTGCCATCTTCCATGTACAACCTGAGACTGTCACCTGTCAAGGAGAGGGCAAAGAAGAAGGCTACAAAGGACCCTGGCACCCATATAAATTAGGAGGGCTTCAGGAGAGCAGTGAAAAGAGAACCAGGGTCCAGCTGGCAAGCACCAGCACCTCTGGGTACTGTTATGGCAGTGCAGGGGCAAAGGGACCCAGCATTGTCTAAGTGCCAGGGTCCCAGTACCAAAAAGATGATAGTGCTCTTCCCACTCTGATAAATAATTTAAAAAGAAAGTAGTTCTAAATTGCAAAATGTGTTTTTCTTTTACTCCATTGAAATTTTTGACATATGAACTATCAGAGCTAATACAAAACAAATGAGAAAACTGTTTAAGCCATCTTCTGGTGCCCTAATGCAGACAATTGACATATGCTTAGGCTGCTGAGCACCTCCAAAGCAGCCACTACCCCCAAATGCCTGTTCTGTGGAAGGAGATGTATCTTTTTTACCCAAGTGCTCTCTGGTTCTCTTAATCCAAGACATTTCCAGATCTCATGCTCTTCATGTAGGAGTCCCATCTCTCATTGACTTTTTCAACCAATGGCACTATCTCCTTTCTTTCAGCTCAAATCACAGTCACTCCAGCACCCTCAAATGATGTCACTCAGGCTGATGAACAGAGACAAGCCTTGTGGGTAGGGAAGGGACTGAGGAGGAGAAAAGGTAGAGCTCCAATAGGGTTCATAGGCAGTGGTCCAAGTCAGGACTCTTTACTTTGAGCTATGAGAGTCTTAGAAGGGCTAATCAGGAATATGACAAGGACAGCATTATATTCTAGAAAGACCCTTGTGGCTGCTGCACGGAGACTATATTATGGGGGGTGGGGAGCAAGAGTGGAAATGAGGTAGTAGGGAGAAGGCTAGAGAAGATGGTGCCACTGAAGCCTGACACAGGCCAGAATGAAAAAATATTTAGGAAAGAGAATGAACGGCACTCAGAGAAGAATTGGTGTGGGAATCAAAGGATAGAAGTAGGTGGGATCATGCAGGAAAAGAGGGTCCAGGACAGAGTAGAGTAGTAGGTGTCCATAAAATACACTGAGAGGGAGCAGCTTGAGATGGCAAAATCCAGAAGAGACAGGATATTGTGTTCCAAAGTGCCTGCCATGGATTCAGGTAGGCTGGGGCAAAAAGACTTAAAGCAATTCTTCCCTGCTGAGCTGGTTGGTATAACTGGCCAGATTTGGTCAGAAATAGTCAGCAACATCCACTAGATCACCTGTGGTCCCTACTGCTGGAGCATCTCTCCCCAGCTTGTTCCAGCTTCTAGAGCTGTCAACATGACAATAGCAGGCATGTTGACTTCTGTGGTGAGTGGCAATAACAGCCTCAGAGATGCTCACCTGGCTCTCTCTATGGGACTGCAGCACTGGGATGCTAATAAAGGCACCTGAGGGAGAGAATCCTGCTTGGGCCCTGGAGGCAGCTGACCATGGAGACAGAAACTTTCAAGCAACACAAACAAAGCTGAAGTTTCTCATACTGATCAGGGTGTCACTTGCCAGGAAACAGGCCACTGGTTCTCATATTCTCTTCAAGAAACCTCATCTAGCCCTAAGACTTCAATTGCCATCATGTTTCAAACAAGGCATCTCTCAAGCTGCCTACCCATATTTCCAGCTACTTCCCTTTAAAGGCACCTCAAACCCAACATAGCTAAAACTGAACTTGACATTGTTAACTACAAATTGACTTGTCCTCAAATTTACCCATTTCATAGAATGGCCTGCCCCTCTACCCAGTCACCCAAGCCAGAAATCTGCATGTCAACCATACTTTTTACTTTCTTATCACATCCAAGCAGTCTCTGATCTTAGTTGATTGTACCCCCAAAGTGTCAAAGACCTGTCCAACTACTGCCATCTGTACCCAGGGCCTTGAGCACTCATTATCACTCTAGGCCTGCTGCAGCAGACTCTGACTGTCTCAGTACTCACTAGGGTCTGGACTAGAGAGGAATCATGGACAGCATCAGGGTTTGCTGGGAGTTAAAGCTCTCACAGAGGGATGAGCCATCCTCCCATAGCATACGAGCAGAGAGGAGGTTGAGGGAAAGTTCTGAGAAGTTGCAAAAGTGACACAGGTGACACATGGCTTGAAGAACTGACCAAGTGGAGGAGACTGAAGAGGACAGGCCTTAGGGAAGGGAGAGTCTAAAGAAGGAAGGATTCTGCAGGGACAACACCCTGTCCCCATGTAAGGAAGGGCAGAGCTAGCTATAGAGCCTATGGCTTCTTCTCCCTCGAAGTTGGAGAAGTTCTGCATCTACTAACAGGGGTCTAACTAGTTACCTTATCTAGGGCAGCCTTAGGAGTGGTGGAAAAAAGGGCATAATTTTCAGGGTTTCAGAATAAGTAGTAGGAGTGAGAACAGAGATAGGGAATGTATCTGTTTCTAGAATCTTTTTTTTTTTTTTTTTTTGTTGTTGT
>PVIW01012269.1:0-32983 GCA_004026585.1 Noctilio leporinus
TCCTCCTCCTCCTCCTCCTCCTCCTCCTCCTCCTCCTTCTTTGAAAAGCCCTTTAAACATTTCTTGTATTACTGGTTTGGTGGTGATGAATTCTTTTAGCTTTTTCTTGTCAGTGAAACTCTTTAACACTTTTCCAATTCTAAATAATAGCTTTGTGGCTATATTATCTTTGTTGTAGGTCTTTGTTTTTCAGCACTGTATTTTGTGTCAATCCCTTCTAGTCTAAAGAGTTTCTGTTGCAAAATCAGCTGAAAGTCTTATGAGAGCTCCCTTGTAGGTAACTAATTGCTTTTCTCTTGCTTTGTTTAAGATTCTCACCTGTCTTTAACCTTTGACATTTCAATTATAATGTGTCTTGGCATGGACTTTTTTGGTTTCATTTTGTTTGGGACTCTGCACTTCCTGGACTTGTGTGTTTTTTCCCTTCACAAGGTTAGGGAAGTTTTCTCTCATCATTTCTTCCAATAGTTTCTTAATTCCTTGCTCTCTCTCTCTTTTCCTTCTGGTGCCCATATGATGTGAATGTTGGTACACTTGATGTTGTCTCAGAGGCCCCTTAAACTATTCTCGTTTTTTTTTTATTCCTTTTTTTTCTGTTATGATTGGGGGTTTTCTGATAACTTATCTTCCAAATTGCTGATTTGATCTTCTGCTTTACCTAATCTACTGTTGGTTCCCTCTAAAGCATTCTTCATATCTGCCTGGTTCTTTTTTACTTTTTTATCTCCATTTTTATGTTTTCTATCTCTTTGTTTAAGTTGTCACTGAGCTTATTGAGCATCCTTATAACCAGTGTTTTGAACTCTGCATCTGGTAGATTGATTATCTCCTTTTTGTTTAGTTGTTTTTCTGAAGTTTTGCTCTGTTCTTTCATTTGGAGCATGTTTATTTGCCTTTTCATTTTAGATGCTCACCCCCGTGTTTGTTTCTGTGTATTAGGTAGAGCTGTTATGTCTCCTAATCTTGGCAGAGTAGCCTTATGTAGTAGGTGTCTTGTAGGGAGCAGTAGCACAGCCCCCCTTTTGCCCGAGTTGGGTGCGCCAAGTGTGTTCCTGGTGGGGATTGTGGGTACCCTCCTGTTGTAGATGACACTTGATTGCTGTTGCCATGTCAGTGAAGGGATTGACCTTCAGGTTGATTGGTTGTGAGGATTGGCCATGACTGCAGTGGAGGAAATGTTGTGTAGGGGCTACCCTTACAGAGCAGGATTTACTTTAGCAGGACTAAACTCTAGATATGAAACAAAACCTCTGCCCTCCAGATCCAATAGTCTGGAAAGCAGAGGGAAAGGGCCAGACAGACATAACTGGCCCAACAGAGGAGTGCCCTAAGGGAAGCAAGCACAGACCTGGATGAGCACAGAGAGAGAGCTGGGTCTCAGGGCATGCAAGGCTTCATGGAAGAGATAGCCCTAGTCCTGCCTAGGTGACTCGGGTTTGCAGCTATAGGTGGAACAGAAGTGACCTTCTTTTTACCCTGTCACGCCAAGCAGAAAGTGGGTTGATACAAAGTAGTTGGCTCTGCTCTCTCCTATGTGGTACCATCTCCCTGAGTTCCAATTCTCTGGTTTCTAGTTCTGGTATAAACAAAGGTGTTTGCATTTACTGCCACTTGATGGCAGCACCGATCAAAAGTGTGGGCTACAGCTGTAGGGGTTTTATTGCAAAGCCAGGCATAGCTCTGGTCTTGGTTGCTGGGGATGGGGGGGGGGGGGGGGGGGGGGGGGGGGGGGGGGAGCAAAAGTGGGGTCCTGAGATTGATAATAGAGTTTTTAAGGTTTTAAATTTTACTTTATGCCTGGCTGGTGGCTCAGTGGATAAGGCACTGGCCTGCAAATCCAGAGGTCACTGGTTCAATTCCCAGCCAGGGCACATAACCAGGTTGCAAGCCAGGTCTCCAGCCAGGTCTGTAGCTGGAGGCAGGTGAAAGGCAACCATACATTGAAGTTTCTCTCCCTTTCTGCCTCTTTCCCTTCCCCTCTTTCTAAAAAAAATAATAATAATAAAATAAAACCTTTTTCAAAAATTAAAAAAAAATTACTTTAATTCATCAAATTACAAATGACATATATGTTCATATGCCAAAAAAGGATTAAAATAACAAGCAAATACTAGGGTACTGCTGTCCATAATAAATTGGAAATTACTGCCCAATGTTTCTTTTAAAAAAATTGGTAAAACTAGATTTTACCATATCAATGATCTTTTCTTACTCTGTGTCCTTATCTCCTGGCCAAGTATCAGTGCGCACTTTGATGATGTTATTCTTAAATTTTTTTCATGATCTCCAGTTGGCACTATCTTCTATCATTTTTACCCAACTTCCCTGTTAGGTCAATAATGTTTGGGAAGTAGCAACTGTTTAAACTATTTACAGTATGTTAGAACCAGGATGAAGGATGGGCTTTTCCCCATAATTTACATTATTAGAAGTTGTCTCCAAGGTAATTTGGCTCCTTTCTCAATAATTTCCTTTTGATGGGATTAAAATTCTCATTTCTTATTAACCAAGCTAACACTATGCTTTTTTAAAATAACTTTAAGGAAAATATACTCCAAAGAATACCATCTTTTGTAAGGTAAGGTTATTCATTTAACAAACATATGTTAAGCATTTACTAGGTGCAAGGCACTTTCAGGAAGGTGGAAAGTCAAAGATAAGGATGGTTGGCTGAGCCCTATGGACATTGACAGTCAAATGGGGAAGCAGAAGATATCACACCACCAAATGCCTTAATAGAGAGAAATGGCCTTTTACAAAAGTGAATACAAATGAAAGAACAACATAGGAATGTCCCTTCTATCAACTTCCCATGAGTTGGGGAGATGATGTAGAAGGAAAATAATAGAGGCAAAGGAAAGAAGCAGACATGAGGTATAGCAGAGAGGCAGCACGTTAGCACTGCAGGTCAGGAGAATGAAAAGATTCCCTCTCTGGGATTGGGTACACATTCCTATAAGGAAAGTTTTCTGAAAGATTCTTAGGAGTATTACAGGCTGAGAGCAGCTGTGGGAGGCCCCTGAGAGCATGGAGCATGGACTGTGGGCCAGCTGCCCAGTGACCCGGGCTGTAAGAGGCTGCACTTGCTGGGGCAGGTGGAATGGAGTCGACAGCGTTGCCTCAGGAGTGTTTCCTGACAATGGAGGTGACAGAGCTATGCCAGCTGGGCACCTGAAAACCACCAAATCAGCCTCAAGATCCTAATCTTCCATGATAATAAATCAGTTGATAGTATCTAAAGCTTTGAGAAGGAAAGAAGAAAAGATCATAAAATGGTGTTAGTAAGAAATGTGGGGGAAAGTACCAGAAACAAAGTTACTCCAGCCACTGGAGTGTTTTAAAGTTGTATTTTATTTCCTTCACATTGAGGTAGGGCAATTGCCCCTGATGCTCCCAAAGCCTATGGAGGATTTGGGGCTTGCATTAATTCTCTCAATGTTCCTAGGACCACAGCAGTTCCTCCAGGCCCCCAAGAGTAGGATTTAGGGTGTTTAAAATACTTTTTAAAATTTTTCCTTCAATTACCAGCCTGTTTACATGTTTTATTTTTTAAAATTTTATTCATTATTTTCAGAGAGAAGGGCAGGGTGGGAGGAAGAAAGGGAGAGAAGCATCAATGTATGGTTGCCTGTCACCTGCTTCCAGCTACAGACCTGGCTGGACACCTGGCTTGCAACCTGGTTATGTGCCCTTTGAGTTCTCAGGCTGGTGCCAATCCACTGAGCCACACCGGCCAGGAAAATGGCTTTTTAAAGATGAGCTTACAAATGGGACAGGAACAGAATGTTTTAATGACCTGCTATTTTTTGGTCCTTTGAGAACTTTTGCCAAATGTTGGTGGGGAGGGGGCTTGCTTTGTTGAGCAGGAGAGCAGCATAGGCAGAACGGAAGCCTGAGTTTCAAGGTGGCTGGTACCTCTCAGCCCCTTAGCGGGTGGCCCCTCTGTGGTTTGCAGAACTCTTAGGATGGATGAGGGCTTGTCAGGCTCACCCTGGAGCACAGCCTTGGGCAGGAGGGGAGCTTCTTAGTAGCCTCCTTGGTCCACAATCTGTGCTCCCCTACGGAAGCAGGGGTCAGGTGCCATTTGCCACTTGTTAGGGGAACTGATGCCGAGGTCCTCTTCCACCTCAAGATCTTTGGAGCTTCTGTGGAGGTGGACTAGCCCTTGAGTTTGCAGGCCAGCGTCAATCCACTGAACCACATCAGCCAGGGCTGTTTATATTCTTATTATCTAGAAGGAAGACTTTTTAAAACTCAGTGAAAATTTCAAAGGCCATGAATGAGCTGAGCCCAACAAAGTCTCAGCCCCAATTCAAAGAATTACATATGCAGTGTCCCAAAGAATTGTTTAAACAGGAGAAAGGCAAACCAGGTGACTGAAGATAAGCTGTGGCATGACAAGAATGAAGTTGTTAAAAACTGTGTAATAAATGCTTTCGATAGAGGATCAGAAATTATAGTATGAGTAGAGAAATGTGCTGTGGTTGTATTTATCCCTTGCCCTGAGGGTGGCCTTACCAACCACCCAGTAGTCACTAGTCAGATACCCTAGGTACCCTAGGGGTGGATGTACCCCACTTAGACAGGGGCTCAACTCCATGCCAGCCAGATGAGAGTAGGGAAGTGAAGAGGTCCTTTTGGATGTCAGTGGTGATCAGGTCCTGACTCACTGGACCTCATCAGCATCCAGGTGTCACCTGAGGACAGTTATGTGGGCAGATGACTTCATGTCTAGAGGGCAGGCTTACCTTCCATCTCAGCATTGATGAGGTGCATTTTGACTAAGGATTTACTTCACACCTGACAGGTAGGTTTCCCCCACACCAATGAGAACTGACAGGAAAGATGAATTGTGAGAGTAAAGAAAACAAGCCTAGTACCCATCTGACTCACCAGACTATTACTGGATGGGAACTGGGACCACAGTGAGTCTGCCTCGGGCTGTCTGGTAGTGAGTGGGTTCTTGACTTCGTGTGAGGAAGGTTTCACAAGACAAGTCCAGGTGACTTTGAGAGCATGTTTATTAAGGCTGGGAACAGTGAAATAAAAGAAGGGCTTAAGGTAGAAGAAGCAACAGGAGAAAACCGAGTGGGGCTCCTTTGGCTCCCTAGAAAAGTTATAGAAAATAAGTGAGCTAGGTGGGGTGGCTTTTAGCTCCCTGGAAAGTCAGAGAAAAAGGGGGCCCTGCAAAGGGTAAGATCATGGAGACCAGTTCACCTTGTCTTCATTCAGTGTGGGCCACAGTGGGCCTTCCTCATAAGCGTTCAGTGAACTGTGTAAAGTGTGGACACAAATATGGAGGTTGTGGGATTATTGATAGGTTGCATCTCTGGGATTAGGTCCAGTTTCCTAGTCCATTGGTGTTCTAATGTGGTAACCACCTCCACATCTGGGTGGGTGGAGAACTTGGACAGTTCTCAACTGAATCCTATGGGTAGCCACCCAGGACCCAGATCAGCCTATTTCTGGGAGGCTAGCCACCCCTGATGGGTTACCAACAAAGGCCCTGCTCACCTGAAGGTCCATAGTTCACTTTGTTCTCTTTGGATGTTCAATTTTTTAAAACTGGCTTAAAGGAATTGTTTGGCAGTGGTTCCATAGTTAGCAGGAGTATTGCCAAGGTTACCCCATCGGACAAGCTGAGTGAAGTTCCGATGTTTCACATATGACATGTGGTTTAGTACTGCCCATTAGGAGGGGCCTCCTCCTCCCCCAGATTCTGCTTGGCAACCTCTGCTGTTGGGCCACGACATAGTCAGCCTTTGACCATCTCTGTTTGGCTTTGACTTAGACATTGATTCCTGAGCCAGTCATTTCAATTCCAGGACCACATCACATGGTTGAAGAGCTTTGGGCCTGGCAGCCCCTGCAATCCCTGGCCTCCTCCAAATGCCAAGGGAGAAGCTTTGCATAGAACTTGTCTGATTCACCTAGTTCACCTGTGTGCCACCTGCCTGCTGAGAGACATGAGAGGATGGTTGAGCATTATATGAGGAATCTGGCAGTGGAAGTTCTGCATAGCTAGAACTTTCAGCTCCAGGTGAGTTTAAGTCTACCTAGGCATTAATAAGTAAAGGTTTGTATTTTCTCATTAGTTGAAGATCTTTACATGTTCTAATAGTTACCTACTTTGCAAGTTCTTGTGCTATGCTGTACCATTTATTTGTCTTGTAGACCTTGCTGTTGAGGTTTGCTCAGGTAGCTAAATGGCTATTGGATGCATTGACTTCTTGATAGCATCACTGTAGGTGGAATCCTGACCCAGCACGAGCTCTGTTTAAAGGCCCCTTGGTAAATTTTGTGGCTTTGGAATGATGAGCTATTAAGTGATTTCCATTGGGTCAGGAATACAGGTTGATGGGTAACACCCCCTGTAGATAGGAGAGACCCAGCCAGAAGCAGATATTAGCATTTGACTTCTTTTTCCCAATTCCCACCACCTGTTGATCATTCTTTCCAGTCAAGATAAAAACCCATAGGAATTTTCAGGCAGATTTTATGAAGCTTATGCTCAAGCACAGAGGAAAGGATGTTCCTCTGAACGGACTCTACTTGGCTGCTTTTATAAACTGGGGACACGCTGGGCTTGCCTGAAAAGGGGGCTTTTTGGAAAAGGCAGGCTTGTGGAATTTTCATTTTAGGCTTGGGTGACTTCTGTTTCCAGGTTTGGTGCCTGACTTGTGGGGGCAAGATGGCTGGCTACTCATTTATTAACTTTGAGAGAAAAGGGAAGGGTCGGAGAAAAAGAGGGAGAGAAACATTGATGTGAGAGAAACATCACAAAGTTGCTTCTCAGATGCTCCCTGACCAGGGACCAAACCCACAACCCAGGCATGAGCCTTGACCAGAAATCAAACTGGTGACCTTTCACTTTGTGAAACAGTGCTCAACTGACTAAGTAACACTGGTCAGGGACATCATCAACTTTTGAAAACTAAACACAAATATCTTGAAAGTAGTGAGAGAGAAACACCAGCTCTATTAACTGATGGGGAAACAATTCTAATGACAGTGGATTCTCATCAGAAACCACAGAATGCAGAAGAAAGTGGCATGATATTTTTCAAATGCCAAAGAGAAGAACTGCCAACCCAAATTCCATTTCCAGTAAAAACATCCTTCAGAAATAAGAGGTAGCCCTAGCTGGTGACGCAGTGGATAGGTGCTGGCCTGCGAACCCAAAGGTTGCTGGTTCGATTCCCAGCCAAAGCACATAACCAGGTTGCAAGCCAGGTCTCCAGCCAGATCTGTAGTTGGAGGCAGGTGAAAGGCAACCATTCATTGATGTTTCTCTCCCTCTCTGCCTTTCTCCCTTCCTCTCTCTCCGGAAATAATAAATAAAATCTTTTTTAAAAAGCTAGCCTAATCAGGCAGGACTATATATTAAAAAAAGAAAAAAAGAAAGAAAGAAAGAAAGAAAGAAAGACAGACAGACAGACAGACAGACAGACTGGCCTGTGAACCCAAAGGTTGCTGGTTCAATTTCCAGCCAGGGCAATATAACCAGGTTGCAAGCCAGGTCTCCAGCCAGGTCCTTAGCTGGAGGCAGGTGAAAGGCAACCATACATTGATGATTCTCTCCCTCTCTGCCTCTCTCCCTTCCTCTCTCTCTAAAAATAATAAATAAAATCTTTAAAAAGAAAGAAACAAAGAAACAAAGAAAGAATAAACAGAGACATTCTCCGATATAGAAAAACTAAGAGAGTTGTCAGCCAGCAGGCCTATCCGATAAGGTAGGTTAAGATAAGCTCTCTAAATAGGAAGGACTCAATAAAAAAAGAAATCTCTGGCCCTTGCCAGGTGGTTTACTTGGTCAAAGCATTGTCTCCTACACCAAAAGGTTGTGGGTTCAATCCCTGGTCAAAGCATGTAGGAGAGGCAACTAATCTCTCTTTCCCTGCCTCCCTTCCTCTCTCTCTAAGTCAATAAATGTATCTACAGATGGGGATTTAAATAATTAATCTCCATTTACAATTGAATTAATAATTTAAATAATAAAAAAGGAATCTCTGAAAATCAGGAAGAAAGAAAGGAAAAACAATAGAAATAGTAAAAATAAGCATACAACAGACATTCTCTTGAGGGTTCTGAATTATGCATGATCATTGAAGCAAAAATTACAATACTGTGTGATGTGGTTCTCAGTGTATGGAAGGGAAATAGTTAAGATAATTATTAGAAAGGAGAGAGAGTAATAATAATTAAAGGGAAGTGAGGTTTCTATCAGTGACTCAACCTGGAATGTTGACACTAGTAGACTGTGGTGAGTTCTGTGTGCACAACTAACACCTGGAGCAACCACCAAAATGCTGGAAAAAGATCCACTCAATGGCACCACAGATATTTCAGAAGAGACTGAGGAATTATGTCTAAGTAACACACACCAAGGCAGGAAAAAGAAACAGAGGGAAAAAAGGAGAAATAAAGAGAGAAAATGCTCTGAGCAGGCCAACAATTTCAGACTCCTCTATAGCATCTGCCTCCTTTTAGATGCTTTTTGGTGCTTTCAAATAGTTGCTTTTTGTATATCGCCCAGAATTTACGGTTGTCGCCACTGGGCAAGTAGTTCTGAGAGGAGCTTACTCAGCCATTATTAGAAGCAAGCAGTGTCTCGTTAGTTACACAAAAATACATTTTATTTGTAACTAGGCTCAGATTTACTAAAGAAGCACTCTTTTACGTCAATAGCATCAGTTTTTGTTCTATAACGTCTCAATTTGGAAAACTGACATAAATTAATTTTATAAATTCTATTATTTTATGTAAAATAACTTATTCAGCATAAAATTCTAGTCTTTGTTTCAGGTTCTCACAGATGAGAACAGGGAAAGGTATAGTGAAAAGTGTCAAACCAGATCCAAGCAAAAGGCAATTCCTCTTTTCTTGGTCACTGATGACACTTACTGGCTCATTTTACGGCAGAGGTAGGTACTGTGCAATGTGGAAGTGAGGCAGGGTCCCTGTAATGCAAGTTCATTTGTTTACTCCCAGTTCAGATGAAAGAAAGCACAGCACTTTTCTCATGCCGCAAGTTAGAAGCATATTCAAGGTAAGCAAGCAAAACCCACAAACTCCTCCAGCCCTGATCTGCTTTCAGCATTCCGGAGCTCACTAAATGTCACCACCATATAGACGCCACCTGCCACATTCAACCCATCACCAAGTAGTGTTGGTTTTCCCTCTCTCATCTCTACCTCCCCTTCTCAAATCTAAGCCATCATCATCATCTCTCACACACCTACTACATTCTATGTATTTTTGCTCACTCCTCAACTAGCCCTCACACTGACCCTAGGTCTGTAGCAGATGAAGAAAGTGAGAGCAAGGTCAGGAACTTTGGTCAGTATTCCCCACTTAGCAGCAGAAAACAGGCTAATCCTAGGCAGGCTAGCGCCAGTGTTGCTTTCCTGAAGGTGACACCTGCTGCCCATTCACCACCACACCATGTCACAGCCCCCAAATATCTACTCATTTCCTTTCTGCCCCTCCAATCCAGTTCCAGAGGAGCCAGACATCTTCCTGGAAGATAAGTCTAAATTGTGTCACTTCCCACAGTAATTATCCTGTTTTAGCATAAAGACAAACCTCCTACACTATGGCCAACAATGTCCTACGGAGGTAGGTACTCCGTCCTGCCATCTCTCATTTCATCCCAGTCTGCACTTCTCTTTGATCTCTCCACTCAGCTGCAGTGGCCACCTGCTTCCCCACTTCCCAAGTCCTTCCCCACCATGACCTTTGTGCTGCTCCTTCAGCCAGGTACACACTTTTCTTTCTCTGCACCCAGTCAAGGCCTGTTCACCCCTCAGAGGCCAACTCAAGCATCACCTCCTCAGGAGCCAGTCAGACCATTCATCTGGGAATTCTTCTCTAATGTAAACATGCAGTAAACTTCCCTCTAAGCACAGCTTTAGCCAGCATCCCACAGATTACATGCTACACTTCCATGTTTTGTTCAGTTCAAAATATTTCCTAATGCTCCTTGAATTTTCTTTTAATCCTTTGATTATTTAGAAATCTACTGTTTCATTTCCAATTATTTAAGATTTTTCCCAGTTGTTTGTTACTGATTTCTAATTCAATTCGATGGGATCCAAGACCACATGTTGTATGAATTTAATTGTTCAGAATCATCTGTCTAGCTGAATGTTTCATATGACTTAAGAGAATGTTTATTTTACTACTTTGGGATGAAGGGTTTTGCAAATACTAGATCATTTGTTGATGGTGTTATTCACTTCTTTTGTATCCTTAGTAATTTTGTGCCTGCCTGCTCTGTAAATTACTGAGAGAGAAGTGTTAGAGTAACTGTGGCTTTGCCCATTTTTTTTTTTTTTCAGTTCTATAAATTTTTACTTCATGCATTGTATTTTGAAGCTCTGATGTTAGGAGAAGACACATTTAGGACTGTCACATCTTGGTGAATTGTCCCCTCATCATGTGGTGTATCTCTTTATACCTAGTAATTGTCATTTTTTGAACATACCATTGACAGGATTTAAGACTTCTGAGTGCAAGCCCCATGCGCACATGTGAAAGGTGTCAAATCCCAGACCCTGATGACCCCATTTTATTTATTTATTTTTTAAAGATTTTATTTCATTATTTTAGAAGGAGGGGAAGGGAAAGAGGCAGAGAGGGAGAGAGACATCAATGTACGGTTGCGTTTCACCTGCCTCCAGCCACAGACCTGACCAGAGACCTGGTTTGCAACCTGGTTACATGCCCTGGTTGGGGAATCGAACCTGCAACCTTTGGGTTCGCAGACTGGTGCCCTATTCACTGTGCTACCAGCCAGGGCTGATGACCCAATTTTAAACCCACATCCTATCTCTTCTGTCTTCCTACCACCCTACCCCTTTGGCCCCTCCCAGCCTGGTCCCAGGCTCCGGCTTGTAATTTACTTCCCCCTTCTGCCTCCACCCATCTACCCTTACATAGTGCAGAATGTCCAATGTTCAGACACCTGGCTGGGCCCCAGACTACTCTGTAAAGGACAGTGTGCTGAGAAGTGGCCTCATCCCAGTTTCCAGGCTAGAGGGCCACTCGTTCATTTACCATTCTTCAGGGACTGACTGAGCATGTGCTGATTTCAGGTATAAGACCAGCACCTGGGACATATCACTGAGCATCCATCAGGGCCTCAAGTACTAGTCAAGGTCTAGACCTCTTTGTCTCTCAGGCAACAAGGAGCCACAGCACGGCCCTCCCATCATAGTACCTGGTGTTCCTCTGCTGAACTATGACCCCCACACTCACATGCCCTCCTGATCTGAGCCTGGAGGTGGGGTTCTCCTTGCTGCCTAAGACCATTCTCTGTCCCTTTGTTCCGCACTTGTATCACTGGTACCCCATTCACACCATCTTTGCCATCATCTGGGCTCAGTACCATATAATGACCTTTCAACACGACAGGTTCTAAGTCCCTTGAGCTCTGACCCTCCATTCAGTGTGTGAGCAACAGGATGGAAATTGAAATGCAAGGTTCTTGGAGTTGGCTGGGGGACTGGGATGGTACTTATAAGAGAGTCAACTTAAGTGCCCCAAATCTCAAGGAGAGCACAAGTGATTGTAGTCTCCGGGGCAACGTGGACGGTGCCTGGAAGACAGCGTCCTGGACCATGGACTGGGAGGATGGGTGGATGGCTCTGTTGCAGGTAAGGTGGCCCATTTAGAGTATGGAATTAAACACAGTGTGCACTGCTCTTGTGTGACTATGGGCCAGTTAAACAGGAATGCATGCTGCCTGCAGTTTGTAACAGAAGAGGATACACTAGAACAACAACAGTAAAGTAAGAATGTACACCACAATTAACGGTTATTTGATGGTAAGTGTCCAGAGAGGCCAGAGGCTGGGTTCTTTGTCCCCCCGCCTTCTGTAAAGGATAAGGCTGGAAACACCTTCTCTCTCAGATCAGGAGCCACCTGACACTTCAGAGCCAGAGCCCAAAAGGGGGGCTCAGCTGGGGATGATTATATTTTGCCGGTCTTCTATACCTATTCTCAGGGCAGCCTGAACTATCACCTCGATCGCGCTAACCTTCACCTCATCCTACATACATTACCTCGTTACTATGTGTCTCTTTCTCTGCTTTATTTTCTGTTCAGAGCACCCACCTCCTGACTTCACATTATGTATCTGTGCGGGGGCTGGTTTGACTCGCCCGCAAACATGCGTCCTCACAAGCTCTTTGGGCAGTCCACTGCACTTCTAGAGCCTGGCCTATAGGAGGCGCTCAATACATACCTGTTAAAGAAACAAGGGCATGAATTCCTCTAACCCAATCTACAAAGTTGAGGAGATCCTAGTCCAATTCTAAGCAAACTTGATCAAATGATTCAAAATTTATACGTATGTAAATTTAGAATATGTATATTTTTTGAAACAAATTTTACTTGCTGGAAGTAATTTAAAAACAACTAAATAAATGTTCAGAGGAACATTTACATCAATGACCATTACAGAATATTCATGAAGTAGAAAACAAAATAAGTTTAAATCCATTAATTAAAGCGAAAATATATAATTTATGACATAGAGAAAACATACTAGAACAGATTATTTTTCTAGCAGTAGAATGTTATCAAACAGAAATATAAGATGACTTACAAATATAGATAAGTATATATTTACATATATGCCTAGCATATCTGAAAGTATAGTATATATAAAGATATAATTATTTCCAATGTAATAAATGATAACCACTTATTTTAAACCATTCTGTTTTCCACCTATATCCATTAATTATTTTTATAATAAAAATATGCATTTTGAAAAGGTAGAATCTAGTCCAATTTCTTTATTGTAAAGATGAAGAAATTGCTCTCAAGATTAAATTGTAAGTATGTGTGTGTGTGTGCATGTGTGTATGTGTAAATATTGAAGATGGGGATAAGGAAGTTTGTCCAGTATAATCCACCTGGAAAGATGAGCAGGTTTGGTTTTGCCTAAACATTGGGAGTTGTTTTATTTTTTTTCTGAACCAAACTGTACTTGTAAAAATAAATCCCATGCCTCACTATCAAATTGCATGTGGTAAGACACTCAATGTACAAGTAGATACACTGGACATTAATTGGCATCACAGAACATTAACACAGCAAATACAGATGCACGCATATCTCAATTTTATTCTCTTTTTTTATTCACACACACATTGCCTTGTTTCCCTACAGGTCTATTTGCTTTGTCTATTCATTTCTCAGCATATTTTTAGGACTCTCAATTGCCTTGATCTCTGCTATTTTATATTAATTTCTATTTCTACTGTATTCAAATTAGCAGTTCATTTGTTAGGCTACTTGCTATTCTTTTTTGTATGTTTTTATCTTTTTTTTTTTTTTTAAGATTTTTATTTCATTATTTTTAGAAAGAGGGGAAGGGAGAGAGGCAGAGAGGGAGAGAGACATCAATGTATGGTTGCGTTTCACCTGCCTCCAGCCACAGCCTGACTGGAGACCTGGTTTGCAACCTGGTTATGTGCCCTGGCTGGGGAATCAAACCTGAGACTTTTGGATTCACAGGCCAGCTCCTTATCCACTGTGCTACCAGCCAGGGCTAAGTATGTTTTTATCTTTAAAATCTCATTCTAACATCATTGAAGGAAAAGATCTATTTTAATGTCATATAGTCACAGCTTCCAAATTATGTTTTAGTTCTTACAGGTTTTCATTGTTTGCCTTGTCTGTGGACCCAGTTGGTGCAGAGAGTAAGCTGCACCTGGCTATGGCTTTTCCTTGGCACAACTTGTGTGACCCTGGGCCTGGGGCCTCACCTCCCTGAGCCCCTTTCCTCCTCTGGCAGGTGTTAGACTCCACAGGCCTTTCCTGCCCTGAACTTCATGACCAGCCTGCGAGGCCTGCAGCACAGGATGGTCATTCCCCCATTTCACTCACGAGGAGACAGAGACAGATGCCAATAGGGGACAGTGATTGGGGCCTCTTGCCCCTTAAACTGTTCCCACCTGCCCATGGACCAAACAAATCCCTCTTCCTGCTAATCAGACAGATGGGGTGAACCTTTTCAGAGACTCTTGAAGTGACAAACTAGCAAAGCCACATCCTGCACAGTTCACCCTCCCTCACACCCTCCTCCCTTCCCAGCCCTCCAGCCTGGGTTCAGTGTTCCTCAGCCACTTGGCGGCCATTCCAACATCAAATTTATACAATTTCTTTAGTGTCACTGAGCTCCTCCTGAAGGGTGCTGAGAGGGAAAGACATGGTCAGGAATAATGGGGGTGGAGGGGGTTGAGGGCAAATTCCTTTGGATAATCTGTTTCACTGGGTTCCTCTGAGCAGGAAGGTCTTCGTGGGATCGGGGTAGGGCCCTCCTGGTGGGCGTCTGGGCCTCCATTCCCACTTCTATTGAGCAGCTCTGTTTGACCAGCTCTGGGTTCAACTGGGCACAGGGTTCTGTGGCTATAAACACATGAAAATCTCCCATTGACTCCGTGCTGTTTCTGGCATTTAAGGAAACAGATTCCTGAAGCAGAGCTGGTGGCCTGAGGTCCCAGGGAAGCTTAGAGACCTCACCCACCAGCCCTGTCCCTGTCTTCAGGTTGGCTGCCTCCCAGGAGGTGCCAGATGCTGAGGGGACATTGGAAGACACATATGGGAAAACGCTCACTATCCGTCCTCTAATGGAGAAAGGCCTACCTACCTGGACACTTTCTTCCATGTCGTTTTTAACTGATAAAGCGGCACTTGGCACAAACCTGTTGAGTCCATGCATGGACGCCATGTTCCACAGGATCCTGCATTTCTGGGGAGGGAACAGATGAGCTGAGGTGGGGAGATGGGACTCTAGCTTCAGTCCCATCTATTACTACCCCTCCTGGGTGGGACAGATGCTCAGAGCAGATACATTTAGGACGCAAAGACCAATACTCACAGAGAGGAGAATCTTAGCTCAACCCAAGGAAGGAGCCAGGTAGGAAGTGAGCCTCCACCACTGGGACCTGAGAGTCAAGGTCACGAGTCCCAGGCAGAAAGGACCTAGTAACTGTGCCAGGGCTCAGACCTCAGGCTTCCATCCTGAGAGCTGAGAAAGCAACAGAGGCATTTTTAAAAGCACTGGATGGAGACTCCACTGGGCTTCTCATAACATAATGCCCACCTTGACCCTGTGCTCCACCACTTTGGCCCTGTCCTGGGCCATCATGCTTGGGTCCCCAAGTCAAGTGGTGATAATACAGCTGACCACAGTGTTGGAGTGGGTGACACAGACAGTGGATGCCAGGTGCTTTTTCTGGACTTGTCTTTCTGGGACCAGAAAGAGGCCAGGCACATGGGACGGCAAGCACCTCCTTGAACAACTCCTGGGGAGAAAGGAGAGTGTCACCCAGGCCTGCGGCACCCAATCTCCTGCAGAGGTCACTGGTCAAAACTAGAGCTCAGTAAGCTGAGGATGTGACCTGAGCCTCATGGGAGTCCCTGGGGTTCATTCTCTGTCCACTGAGGGCAACCCTCCCTGCATGACCCAGGACCCAAGTCTGGTGGGGAAGGGACAGGAGCATCTTCCCCAGCCCAGCCTCACTAACTCCAAGCTCCAGGATGCAACTCAAGCGTGCTCATCCTAAGAGGGCCTCTTCCAGCATCCTGGTCCCCACTCTGGGCTGCATCCCCCTTCAGTGCACATCCCTGTGGCAGCTACAACCATGGGCTTTGTTTATCTCCCTTGGACTTAAGTACACATGAGGTGCCTAATAAGTGCTGAGGCTGCCGAGCCTCATGGGCAGGTGGATGAGTGACCCATGCACCTTGCTGCACACAGTGAGCTTCTCCTCACCTGATGGGCCAGGACCCACCCAGCTTCTTGTGTGATGCTCTGCTCTGCAGCAGGTCCTGGTGTGTCCACCTCCTCTGTCTGTAGTGGGACAGCAAAGGCTCAGAGATTGAGAAAGTTGCCCAGGACCCACGAGGTAAGAGGGAAGGCTGTCCCACCCCATCCTGAGAGCCCAACTGCTCACCACGTCCATCACTGTCAGTTGCTCTGCCACCAGCCTCAGAGGGACGGTAAGGATGTTACATTTCTCCTCCCTTATGAGGGGCTTAGTGGTCACAGCCCTGGGGTTGTCCAGTGCTGGGGATGGAGCTGGCGGTCCAGATGGCTCCAGCCCATGAGCTGGCCCTGGGGCTGAAGGTGGGGTGGGTGCTTGCCCCGGGTCTGGCTCCAGCTAGCACTGCAGGACCAGGCTGCTGCCCCGGGGCAGGCCCTTCTCAGGCTCTGGAGTGCTCTGGGGCCCTGGAGGGGAACTGGGGCAGGTTAAAGAGACAGGTTCATGCACAGGCCTGACTTTCCCGTGCCTTTCCAGAGACAGGAGAGATGCCACTACCTGTAAGGGAACTCTGTCCCTGGTATCCCCCTTCCCTCACCTTCTGATTATCTCCCCAGGCTGCAGTCCCCTCACCTTCCAGCTCTGGTCAGTCGTCTCTAGATGCTCCAGCTCCACCCAAAGAGCCTGGACATGGCTCAGCAGGTTTGAAGCGGAAGGCTGACCTGCACAGAGGCCTGCTTCAGGATGAACCAGGGATAAGGTAGGGGCTGGGCCCAAACACCGTATCTGGTCCAGCCAGGTTCCTGTCACAGAAGCAACGGCCCTAGGAGGAGGCAGGTGGGCAGCAGAGTCAGATTCCTGACCTTCCTTCCACACTGCCCTCCCGTGGCACCCTTGTTTAACCTGGGCCTTTATGCCTGTCCCCACCCGTCCAGCGGACAGCCCCAGGCCACCCGCCGACCCTTGGTTGTCCTGGGAGTATCAGGCCTGGAGATCCGGCAGGTTTACCAGAGTCTGTGTGGTCCCTTCTTCCCACTGGCAGTTCTGAAGGTCCTCTACACAGCCCACCCCAGCCCTCCGTGTACCTGGGGAACCTGGACTGAGGGCTGAGACAGACTTGTGGGCAGCCTGCTCACCACAATCCTGCTGTGAGCCTGGTGACAGTGGTCAGATGAGATGGATGTGGAGAAAAGCCTGCAGAGGGGGATGGGTCTGTGGTGTGGATGGGGCTCTAGGGGACAAGTCATCCCAGCCTCTCCTCTGGTTCTAGGGGGTTTGGGATCCCATCCACAATTCTCTCTGACCCCTGACCTCCTGGAGTGGAGCCACCAGGGCTCAGCTGCCCTTGGGAATCAGCACATGTGCAAGATCACAGTCTGCCCGGACCTGTCCAACCACACTCCCCACTGTGTAGACTCAGGAGGCCTCCTTCTGGACGCAAAGGCCACTTATTTTTGATTTGGTCTTATGATGTGCCACGCTGGTCATTATAAGGAGGTGTGCCTCCAGATGTGGAGAAGACGCTGATGGCATCAGGTCGATGGATGGTGGACCTGTGAATGACGTCCAGTGTGACTGTCTGATTCACTGACCAGAACAGGACCAGGGATTGTGTCTGCTTCACTCGCTGAGTTATGCTAAGTGTCTCCAAAAGTGCCTGCTGGTAGTAAATGCTGAATACTAATTGTTGAGTACGTGAACTTGAACCAGAACCATCCCAGATATCCTAGTGGTCCTGGGCCTGGGGCCGCCTCCATCTCTAGAAATCCCTAATGTGGCTACACATAAGACAAGAACAAAGATCATCTGAGTGGATTCCCAAACTCCTTAACAGGTTGTTTTCCATGTGCCTTTCCAAACTTAGAAATGCCACAGGCCACTCATGGGTGCGGCAGGTGACTTTCCATGGGGGAGAGAAACAATTGCCATGGACAACTGCAGCTCGTCCAGCAGCCCTTTCTGCAGAGCCAGGCCGCAGGTAAGACCTGCCATGGTTTGTCCCCACAGTAGTCCCTACAAGAACCTTATGAGGTTTAACTTCCATCACCCCACTTTTCAAAGGCGCAAACTGAGGCTCAGACAGATGTAGTGATATTTCAAGACACACAGCTAGCAGTGGACAGAGTCACTGTGTGCCAAAGAAGGGACGTGGTTTCATCTAGTAAACAGCTGGTGTAGGAACTGGTGGGCTATAGAGAAGGCCTGGTGAGTGGATATGAAGGTGGAGACATGGTATGTGTTTCCACCCAGAAAAGCTGATACCACAGACACTGTCACCCTCTCCAGCATTTCTTCCTGGAGAGCTCACGTCCTGCAGGCCTCACATAGGTTAGGGGTTAACTTGGGTGCACACTGGGTGGGACAAAGGAGGGACATCCAATCAGTGTTCAGCTCAGTGGCATCACCCTAAATCACCAGGAGGGTTGAGGTCTGTCTGAAGGTCATCCAGGAACTCCCAGTCCCTCAAGGACATGAAAAAATGAAGGACAGGAGTGCCCATGCTGAAAGGTTCTAGGTTTCAAAAGTATCATTTAAGTTTGGTGGTGTGTGTGTGTGTGTGTGTGTGTGTTTACACAATTGTTACCTTCTAGGCACTTTTTGGCTGAAGAACATCAGATCTCCTTGCACTGATTCTGCATTAAGAGTGTTGCTCCCAGCCCTGGCTGGTGTGGCTCAGTGGATTGAGCTCCAGCCTATGAACCAAAGGGTCACTGGTTCCATTCCCAGTTGGGGCACATGCCTGGGTTTCAGGCCAGGTCCCCAGCATGTGAGAGGCAACCACACATTGATGTTTCTCTCCCTCTATTTCTCTCTCCCTTCCTCTCTCTCTAAAAATAAGTAAATAAAAAATTTAAAAAGTGTTGTCCCCTCAAGTCCTCAACAGACATCACCATTATAGAAATGAGAACACAGTGGCTTCTGGATGTCAAATGGCTGCTCAAGGTCACACAGTTCAGAACTGAGAACTGTGCTGCCTCACATTCCCCCTCAGCTGTGTGAGTCTCCTCTGTCCTGATGTGGATGGAAGGTCTGGGGAACCTTGCCCCTACCCAGCTTAGAAATAGTGTACAGAATAGATACAGCCCATGAAAACCACTGACCTCAAAACAGATTTATTTCTCCTCCCTTCTCATGAAAGGATATTTTGAGACCCTCATTATAAAGATCCAAGATTCTGCAAAGGAGCAAATGCCTGGCGACTCCAGACTGGAGAAAGCCAATCACCAGGCAGAAATCTGAGTGACTCAAGAAGGAGCAAATCCCCATGGCAGATGAAAAGCTGAGAGGTGACTCAAAGTACCTGGGAGGCAATTGCAAATCAAGGAACACTGGGATTGCCTTGGACAACTTGACACCAGATTGGTAAAATCTGAAAAGGATGAGAAATGCCCAGGCCAGGCTGGGAGCAAGGCTGCAGCTATCTTGAGAAACTGCTGTTGGCGATGTCACTGCTACAATCTATTTGAGTTGGAACATGTCTGCAGCTGTTAAAATTGTACATGTGCATATCCATCCACCAGCTGTCCCATCCCTTGGCAAGGATCTCCACCTGGGGACAATATATATTGTGGGCTAGATTGTGTCACACAAATGACATGACTCTATAACCTGTAGAACTTCATTACATGCCTATATTTGGACTTGTGATCTTTAATGAAAGAGTTAAGTTTGAGTTAACTGGGGTGAGGCCTCACTCAGTGTGACTGTGTCCTTTGAAGAAGTGAGGAGGACACATGGAAGCGGACAGCCCATGTGACACAGCATTAGAAGATGGCCATCTACAAGCTCAGGAGAGACCCCTTTGGAGCAAGCAGCACTGCTGATACCCTCATTTCTAATGTTCAGCCTCCAGAATCATGGGGAAATTAATGTGTGCTGTTCACGCCACCCGATATGGTCCTAGGTGATGGCAGCTGGAGCAAACTAATACAATCCATTTGGACACACTTAGGTATTTCCAGCTGCACTGCTGAAATGACACCTGAATAAAATTGTGTCCAATAGCACTGAGAGGCTGCATTGCTGATGCCAACGTCCTTCCTTATAAAATATTATGAACATAGTGAAGCCATAGCCTCTGCAATGTCAAGGCTTTGTGATATGTTCTGTGGATGACAAGTAGCAGGGAAACATACAGAAGAGCTTAATCCCATCCTCCCCTTTTCTTTGTAGGAAATGTGATGATGTGTAGCTTAGAGAATGTCTGCAAGGACAGTGGCGCTGACAGCTCCATAGGATACCTGGGACTGGTCGTTACAACAACAAAACAGCAAGTGCAGATATGCTCCTTGTCTGCCGTGAAGTGAAACAACACACTTTTCCTCTAACATTCCTACAAATATACAGGAAATGTCTTTCTACCCTCCCACATAGCTGGTGGGAGAAGTGAAGGCCCAATTGCTCTGTGCATGGGACTGTGGAACACTCCAGTGGGAAAGCTCTGGAGGGCCCCAGGGGAGTCCCCAGATTAGAGTCTGGGTTCTTGGCCCGCCCTGGCCATCCTGGGGTCCTGGGTGTGGAGACCCTTCTGGGCCAGCTCTCACCTCAGACCTGCACCGTATGGTATTCCTAGCCTAGCACCCTTGTCCCCTGGACTGGTAGGTGAGCCCACCAGCCAGCTCCTCCATGATCTCCAGGGTGGAATGCTACAAAGACAGGGGGTACCAGGGGCCTGCCACTGGAGGAGACACCCACCACAAATTCTGCTCCCCACAGCAGACACAGAGGGGCTTCTGCAAAGACCTCCAGTCAGTGAGGGAACAGGTGACATCATGTGGACTCCCAATTAACAAGTAGGTGGAGGAGTTTGGTCCCCAGCACTCAGCTCTCCCTCCGGGCCAGCTATGACCTGCGCAATGTATGTGACCGACCCACAAAGCTCTTGAAACCTAACAACCTGTTCCTGCCCAGGTTAGGAGCACCCTTGAACTTACACTTTCCCTCATCACCTCCAGCAAATACACAAGACGGGATCGCAGGTAAGGGGTGTGGGGCTGCCCTGGTGGGATCCCAGCTAGAGCTTGGTCTGGACTGGCCTGCCCTGGGTTGCCCTCTGCTACCTGAGGGTGCTTTGTGCCAGAGGCGAGAGGTGTTGGCTATCATGCTTGTGCCAATGTCTACAGCGAAAGAAACATCTCTTACTCAGCATTTTCCTCAGCCCAGAGCCTCCAAAAGTTGGGAAATAGCAAAGAAACATCCTACTGCCAGTCAAGTGAGCTGGACAGGAGGCTGTCTCTAGAATGTAGGTACCTGGTTACCAGAGTTCTAATTTCTGTTCAGAATTTGTCACAAAGGAAATGAGATCACCCCCTTCAAGGTTCCATGGCCTGGGCTCTTTCCTCCAATCAGAGCCACCCAAAGCCCCCTCTGGGCTGTTGACCACTCACCCTCCTCGTCCATTTCATCTTCATATCTGTATACTGATACTTAACACCACCCTCCTCACAGCTCCCTGGGAATGTACCATGTTCCCAGCTTTGAGGAGAGAGCTGAGTTCAGACCTCGTTTTTCTTAACAGTTCTGGGTCCTTGGGAAGCCTTTGTGTCCCTCAGGCCCTCTCCAGTCTCCCAACCAGCACAATAAGGATGATGCTAGACACCATTTCCTAGGGATACCATCAGGTGTGGATGAGGTAATACCTGAAACACCTGTCAGCTAGTGTCCCATGAATCTGATACACAAACAGAGGTGGGAGAGTTATAAGAATGAGTAGGATGTAGCATGCAACACCCATCTAAAGAGGCCTGGGGTCCAGCGTATAATCCTAGGAAATTCACTGCCCATGTTGGCTTCATTTTCAGGTCTGCACCTTAAGGGGATGCAATTACGGAAATTCAGATATCGTTATCCATTGGCCTTACAACCTTCCAGTGGTGTCTTGTTAAACTAAGAATCAGACCAAGTGCCTCATGTTGGTCTATGTGTGTGAGCCTTCACAGTGAAGGCTCACAAGCTCCTGGTGAGTCTTGCCTTCTGGTGGAAACATCTTTGTGTATCCAGAGTGTTAATAACTGGCTTCTGACACATTAGCATACAGCCAAGGTGATGGAATGGTCAGGTCCTGACACTTTTCTCGTGCTTTCATTCCTGAGTTCCCTCTTTCACTCAACCTCTATTTCAGTTTCTTTTTGTAAGTGTGTCTCTATCTCTCTGTCTCTGTCTGTCTGTCATATCCCTGGAACTGTGAGAGCAAGCACCCATGTTTTGAGTCACCCTGTGTAGAGGCTGCATAGGAGAGAACCGAGTGAGTGCCCAGGCCAACAGGCAGGAACTCAGGCTCTCAGTCCAAACTACGTGCTGATGAAAGTCAGACAAGTCCTTCGGGGAAATTTGGGCCCACTTGAGCCTCAGTTGAAACACAAACCCCTGCTTCATAAGGACCTTGAGGCAGAAGCACACAGTCAGACCATGCCCAGATGCCCGGTCCACAGAAGTTACAAGGTGTTGATATTTGTACTTTACAGACATCAAGTTTGAGAGCAGTGTTGCTTGTGCCTCAATTTCCCCATCTGACACTAGGCAGTAATAAAAAAGAATATACACTCTTTGAGTGTTAAAGAATTAATGTTTAAAAAATGGTGGGAACACCTGGCATATCACAAAGGCTGTGTCCACGAGTTATAAATTAGTTTAAAAAGTCTTCTTACAGTGTCTGTCAGTGCCTTAGGGTGAGGACTAGCACCTGGCTGAAGGTCAAAAGATTCCATGACATACAATGAATAGATGAGTGAGTGACTCAATGGAAAGCCTTGCAAACATTCCTGGCCTCTCATCACCCATGGGAAGAGGTAGGCCCCAGCATAGATCTGTTGGGGTCTTTTCATAGTTTGAGGCCAGAACTTCTCCTTGGCCTCAAACCTTTGAGGATTCTTGGGACTTATGGAGAGAGTTGGGACTCCCTGGGAGGGAGTGAAGGTGATTGTCAAGGTCAGCCAAGCCTTTTCAGGGGGATGTGAGGAAGGCCCTGGGCTGAGCTATTTGAATGACTTCTTTTGACTCTAGAAGTTTAACTTTTATTTGTTCAAAATTATACCTGTGCTTATCATTTAAATTAGTGAACGCTGTTGCTGTGTCGGAGATGCAGGGCTGTCTGTGGGGCCAGGATGAGGCCCTGATTTCCCGGGCACAGCCAGAGGTCTGTTCCTGGTTCTAAGACAAGATGATTATCTGCCTGCTGGGCACCTGGGAGCAAACCTCTGTCTCCAAAGGAGGAGCCAATGGGGGCAGCAAGGAGGGAGCTGCCAGCCCCTTTAGCCTCTTCAACGTAAAACCACCTGCTCTCACAGTGTTAGCCTTAAAAAGGAAGGAAATTCTGACATGTGCTACTACCAAATGAACAAACCTTCCAGATGGATACTATGCTAAAGAAAATGAACCCATTGCAACAGGACAACTATGGATGATGATTCTACTAACATGACATCCCTGGTGTCCCTGTCTTCACAAAGATGGAAAGTAGAAGTGTGGCTGCCACAGGATGGGAGGAAGAGAGATGGGGAGTTAGTGTTTCCGGTTTGCAAAATGAAAAAAAGTTCTGGAGGTGGGTGGTGGGGATGGTTGGTCAGTTTTATGCTACATGTATTTTATCACAATTATTTCTTATCAAAACTAATCACCTGGGACTGCCCAGATGTTGCAGCCACCCTGACACCCATCTGGAAAGACATGTCCTAGACATCCCTTGAGGGCTGGAGCTCAGGAGCAAGATCTCTCCCATTGCCCTCCAAGGGCATGGGAACTCTCCTGGTTGGCTCCAGGGACCTGGGGTTGGCTACACTGTGACTGGGTCAGCACCTTTGGACAGAGCAAAGGGTGAATGTCCACGGAGGCCCCAGCAGGCATGGTTCCTTTGGGTGTTAGAAGCGTGACTTGGAGAAAGCCCCAACTCAGCACTGACCAGCTTCCCCCAAGAGTCAAAGATGCAGCTCCACTCTCAGGAGAATACACCTTCTCCTTGGTGGTTCAATAGGCCATGCCCCTGGGATCCCAGCCGAGGCCTTTGGGGAAAAAGCATTTCTGTCCCAGGACCCTGATCCACTTGCTGACTTGGGGGAATTTGATCAAGCATCGGTCAAGCTGCAGGTTAGAGGCAGGCCCAGCCAGACTGTCCTCACAATTTCTCAGCAGCCACTTCTCCTGAGACCCAAAGCATAGCAAGCCTCGTTCCCACACCCTCCTCACATACACATGTCACTCAACTACAGATGGTGGTGCATGCTATATACGCTAGCACCCACCTGGTCACCCTGGTCCCATTGACCAGGGTGAAGGCACCTGAAGACAGCAGGATAGCATATGTCTGCCATGATGGGACACACATGATGATGGGACTCCTGACACAAACTACAGTGCCCATTTTGCTGGAGTTGCTAGTCCTCTCTTTTGTGGGCTATGAAGTAGCAACTGGCCATATGTTGGGGAGGCCCCAGTGGAAGGAGATACCTGTGTCCTCTCAGAGCTGAAAGCAGCCTGCGGTCCATAGCCAACAAGTCCAACTTGTCACTCCTACAACTGCAGGAAACTGAATTCTGCCTGCAACTAGAATGAGATCAAAAGCATCTCCTTCCCTCATAGTCCCTTTGGTGAGACTGCAGTCTTTGAGACCCTAATTAGAGGAACCACTTCTGCCATGTCCTGTTCTATAGAATCTATCAGGCAGTAACAAATGTGTATTGTCACTAGATTAGTGGTATTCTGCCACAACAAGAAATGACTAACCCACATCCTTGATGAAATCAGGCTCTGCATCTTTAGTTGACTTGTCTAGAAGAAACTTGATATTAAAGAGGAATGCTTGTTCATAACACAATTTCCTGAAGTTGAAAGTTGCACATTGCCATGATGGGAGACAGTTCTCTAGGGGTCCTTTGTGGTTCTGTTTGTCTTGAAGGGGGACAGTCTGCCCTTATTCCTTTGTGTGTAGGAGACATCCTTAGAAGACAGTGTCTGCCTCTGGAGCAAAGGGCAACCTTGTTTACAGCCTTAAGAGTTAGACATGATATCCTTCCTGAGCAAAGGGCAGGCATTCTTACTGCCCGTTAATAAAAATATGTGTTAACTAAATTCACTGTTCCTTTTCTGTGATGCCACCCAGTGTGTGTGCTGACATCATCTGGCCATCTTCACATCACCCTGTGGGAACTGGGGCTCAGTGAACTGGCACCAAAATGGTGACACTCCACAGCTGTGCCACAGAGGTAATATGGCCTTCATAGGACTGTGGCAGACAGGCAGGTCAGACCACTTGGGAGTTCTGAAAAAGCAACTGAGAATGCTGTACAACACACACTCAGCCGGGAAAGCCAGAAAGCAATTTTTTGTAAAGACGCAAGTGTAGATACTAGACAAAGTGACCTCTGAATCTCTGACTAGGTGAGTGAGAGTTCAAGACTTGTTGTCCCTCTCTCTCAGCATCAGTTTCATCCCCTTTCTGCCAACATCAGCCACACTGCTTACTTGGGGAAGCCTTTACACCTAGCATTAGTTTGGCTTGAACAACACTTAGGAGTACCTTATTGTGGATGTATTTTAGACATTTTTCTTTATCAGTTACTCGTGACATGACCAGAGCTGTCATCCCACCCACAGAATGACTGCCTAGTGCCATTCACATCTATGCTTTCATGCAATTTCACACAGTAACATACTCACTGTGCTTGCTGTGACAGAATCCATTGCAGTCACCATTTCAAGCCTTGCAGTCTACTAATTCAGCAATTGTATAATAGCAAAGATACCCAGAGGCTTAAAACAGAAAGTGTCAGTCAGAACTGAGAAGCAAGAACCTGACACAAATTTACTAACCAAACTCACCTCAGGGTTGCCTCCATACGACAAATTGTGAAATGCAATCTGGTATTATTTAGTTTTCACATGTCACCTACTCTTCATCTAATGTCTAATTCCAGTCCTCTAAGACTCTGTTTTTCTTGATGGAAGTGGGTTATTGAGACTTGAAAATGTAACATTTCAATTGTGGAATGAATATGTTATAAACTTTCTCTTTGAGAAGGAAAAAAATATCAGAAATATGAACTTCCCCTGTAAGATGGGACAAGCTTTGAATAAGTAAGAAAGCTTCTAAGTTCTTAGATTTTCAGATTTCCTGTTTGTTCATAGCTGTTAGTTGCTCTTGAGCTAGAAACTCTTTTTGCAAATACCTTGTAAAACAGAAAGTTGGGCCAACCATGCTAACCAGAAGTTTGAAATGCAGAAGATATTGTGGTTTAGATACTATGGGGTCCATTTTCCTCAAGTGTCCCCAGTACTCAAGGTCCCATAAGGTAAGGAAGGATTTGCCTGGATGACAAAAAAGCCAAATTCTAGCACTTGAATTAGGGTGACCAGTAGTCTCAGTTTGCCTACATGTGTGGTTTTCAAAACAAAAGTCCTGTGTATTTGGAAACCCCAATTCTGAGAAAACAGGTTTGTTGTCATCCTATGTCACAGATAAATCCTAATACTTATGCTTAAATTGACTTCAAGTTTATGAAGCCAATTCAAGTACTCAATGATTGAATAAATTCATAGCATATGGCTATGTGATAGTTCATTTTTTTCTGTATATGTATCTTTTAAAATTATAATTTATTGTTTATGCTATTACAGTTATCTCCATTTTTCCCCTGCTTCCCTCTCCACCCATACCGTAACTCCCTCAGGCAATTTCACCACCATTGTCCATGTCCATGGGTCAAGCATACATGTTCTTTGGCTATTATATTCCCTATGCTATACTTTACATACCCATGACTATTCTATAACTACTAATTTATTCTCCTTAATTTCTAAAACTTTTATGCCCATCCCCTCTACCCGCTTTCCATCTGGCACCATCAAAATGTTCTCTGTATCTATGATTCTGTTTCTGTTCTGCTTATTCATTTATTTTGGATTTTTATTCAATTATTGATAGATGTGTACTTATTGCCAACTTATTCACATTTTTAATCTTCTTCTTAAAGGGACTTTAACATTTCATATAATACTGTTTTGGTGGTGATGAACTCCTTTAGCTTTTTCTTGTCTGGGAAACTGTTTATCCTTTGATTCTAAATGATAGATTTGCTAGCTAATCTTGGTTGTAATTCCTTGCTTTTAATCACTTTGCTTTTAATCACTTTTAATCACTTTACTCATCCCTCCTAGCCTGCAAATTTGCTTTTGAGAAATCAGCTGACAGTCTTATAAGTGCTCCCTTATAACTAGCTGCTTTTCTCTTGCTGCTTTTAAGATTCTCTCTTTGTCTTTAACTTTTAGCATTTTAATTATGATGTGTCTTGGTGTGGGCCTCTTTGAGTTCACCTTGTTTGGGACTCTCTGTGCTTCCAGGACTTGTATGTTTATTTGTTTTACCAAGTTAGGGAAGTTTTCTGATATTATTTTTCCAAACAGGTTTCCAATTTCTTGCACTCTCTCTTCTCCTTCTGGCACCACCATGATGCAAACATTGGAAAGCTTGAAGTTCCAGATGCTCCTTACACTATCTTCATTTTTCTTTCTCTTTGTTATTCTGATTGCTTGTTTTTTTGTTTGTTTGTTTGTTTTGTTTTTTTGTTTGTTTGTTTCTTTCTTTCCCTATCTTTCAAATTGCTGATTTGATTTTGGCTTTATCCACTCTACTATTGATTCCCTGTAAATTGTTCTTTATTTTAATTAGTGCATTCTTTGTTTCTGACTGGACCTTTTATGCTGTTGAGGTTCTCACTAAGTTCCTTGAGCATCCTTATAACCACTGTTTTGAGCTCTGCATCTAGTGGATTGCTTGTCTCCATTTTGTTTAGTTCTTTTTCTGGAGTTTTGTTCTGCTCTTCCATTTGAACCATGTTTCTTTGCCTCCTCATTTTAGCAGCCTCCCTGTGTTTCTTTCTATGTGTTAGGTAGAGCTTCTACATCTCCCAGGCTTGGTAGAGTGCCCTAAGGTTGTAGGTATCCTGTAGGGTCTAGTGGCACAGCCCCCCCTATCACCCAAGCTGGTGCAACCACTGTGTAGGCTGTGTACACCTTCCTATTTAATCCTGGAGGAGAGTTTAGGGCCTTGTGCAGCACAGAAGAAAGGCAGTTTTTGGACCCTGTGCCATCTGGGAGGGAAGCAGAGTAGGTCCATGTGCAGGCCTGGTGGAAAGCATGAGGTCCTCTATAGGCTTGGCCAAGAGGCATCATGGGGTCCTGTGCAGGCCTGACAAAAAGATTTTTAAAGGGCCTATACAGTCTGACAAAGAGGCAGCATGTGTCATTGTGCTGGCCTAGCCAAGGGGCATCATGGTATCACAGGCATGCCTGGCAGGGTGGCTGTATGGGGTCCTCTGCAGCCAGGCTGAAAGGCAATTTCAAAGTTTTGTGCAGTCAGGCCCAGAGGCACCAAGAGCTAGTCTTGCCAGCTATAAACAGGATACAAATCTCCCCAACCTTGACCGAGACATTAGTAGCTAAGCCCCTTGGTAGTGATGAGGAACCAAGAATATTCTGGGCTATAAGAAAGCAAAACATCTCAAAAGAGTTGCATTTAATCAGAAACTGGCTCTGTGAAAGATAAACATATCAGTTTGGGGATGTGGCCCTATCTCTATCCTTCACCTTCAGATCCTAATAAGAATGGCCTTTCTAGATAAGTAACGATTTTGATCATGGTTGTGGTGCTTATTCCTCATTCAGTCCTTGGGCTCAGATGTGCTGGGAAAGGGTAGGGCTATCCAGACAGTTGTGAGGTCCAAACTCATTTTATCAAGTATAAGAAGACCTTTCATCCAGGTGGGAGCCAGGGTGCAGCTCTGCCCATTATCTAGGGCCTTCAGAGTTCTCTGGACTGAGGGCTGAGTTCTGACCATTTGAGACCCAATCAAAGGAGCCATTGCCTCCTGCTGCTTCCCTGATATCAGAGAAATTAATTGTGATTAATTAACGGTTATAGGACAAAGTTCTTAGATAGGAAAAGCAAACTTAAGACCACTAAAGCTGCAATCCACTCACTGGCACATGTGTGCTGGCACAGGACTGCCAACCACAGTCTATCATTATTCTTCCCATACTAGAAGGAGAGGCCCTAGGGAAAGGGAGGGTGAGACCATGGGGAACACATTGAGGACCCACCCACCTACCCCAGATAGTTATTTACCCTATTAGCCTGCTATGCTCCTCTCCTCATTTCCAGTCCAAAAATCCCACTGTTACATCATGATTGGATTAGATAACACAGCAGTATAAGGTTACCAACTGTTCTCTCTGAGGTTATGCTTTTCTTATTTGTTTTATCTTTGTTGTTTGCAGTATGACATGCTAGTTTATGGTGTTCATTATTATTCTTATACTTTAACATTTTTGCAACTTAAACTCTTGTCAAAGTGTTACCAGTTTATGAAATACAAAAGTTGGGGACACTAGGCTATATAGCAGGATTCCTAATATGCCCCCCTTCACCACCCCTTCTACCCAAGTCCTCTTACTCCACTAGACTTCTTTTATCATTTCATCTGCTTGACACTAAAAGATATAAAACAATGAGACTAGATAACATACCCCCAGAGTTTTTAGCCCAGATCTACATAAATATGATTCACAGATTCATCTCTACTCAACTCAGAAAGTTGGTGTTTTCCAGAAGGAAAGTTAAAGTATGTCCAAATGCCATTGTGACTCATCCAACTCCACTTTCCCAATCTCACTTCTCACCATACTTCCCTCAAATATTCATTGCTTATAGTCACATAGACTATTCGCTTTCATAGGTCTCTACTGTTTCTTCTGCCTTTACTCAGACTGTTGAACTCTTACTCATTCTTCAATATTATACCCAAGTATTACTGCCTCTGTAGAGTCTTCCCTGACTTTCCCCTACACCTTTTCTTTCAGGTAAGTCAAATGCCCTTTATCCCTATGTCCACAGTTCCCTGGATATATCTCATGTTCAGCATGTAACACACTGCATTTGGAATAGCTGACTTGCTTTCCTGCTTTTCCTACTAAGTTATAAACTCTCACTCAAAGACTTTACCACCTGCATCTTTCTGTGCCTGGCACCTAAATAAAACACTTGGCGTAGATTTGTGCTATGGAGATTATTGAATTCAAATAAACAGATTGAAGTAAGTAAAGTTTCTTGATTAAAACCAATATCAACCATTATTCTTAGTTTTAAAAAAACCTAAGAAAGCTTAATAAAATTAGAAATAAGGCAAGATCACTTACTATGACCATTATTATTATCACAGTTTTGGAGGTACTTGCCAAGACTATAAGGCAAGAAAAGGAAGTTATAGGTATAAGGATTAGAAGGGAAAAGATTAAATTGTTATTGTTTGAAAACTATATGATCATCAACAATTTAGAGAGAAAAGAGAGAGAACTTCTATTTCTGGCTATGATTAATCTTCTTGCCTGAAACAACCAAAAACTAGCAAAATATATGAAACAACAGATTTCAAGACATTGGACAGCATGCAATGAAGGAAGCTAATTTCCAAGAGAATGGAAATGATTGATGAGTCTTACAATTGCCCCAAATTATAGTCTTGAGAGAGCTTCTAGGTTATGGCACAGGTAGGGGAAACCCAGATAGACCATGGTGAATTTTCTTGGCTGAGTTGAGGAGGCAGAGCTGAAATCCAGGAAAAGTAAGTTAGCTAGAGTTTGTAGAACAGAGTACAGGAAAGGAGACTGGCACAGGCAGAGAACTCTAGGGATCTGCAGAACATACCTTTCTAGTATTCACCAAAAACTGATCAGCAAGAGAACTACCCAAAACCAAGGTTAGAACTAGGGAAATAAATTAAATATAAGTGTTTGATGCTTACATGGGGCTGGAAATAGTGTCTGCTCCTACCAAATGATTTATGGCGTATTGAATACATTACACCGAGAAAGGTCTTAGCTTAGTACTAGTGAATAACTATCCCTATTCAGACACTGCTCCAGTCCTGCCTGTCAAATCTTAAAAGTCCCAAAGGAACAAATTATTTTTTTAAAAGATTTTATTTATTATTTTTAAAGAGAGGGGAAGGAAGGAAGAGAGGCAGAGAGGGAGAGAGACATCAATGTAAGGTTGCCTTTCACCTGCCTCCAGCTACAGACCTGGCTTGGAACCTGGTTTTGTGCCCTGGCTAGGAATTAAACCAGCAACCTTTGGGTTTGTAGGCTGGTGCCTTATCCACTGTGCCACCAACCAGAGCTAAATTATTTGGAAGTAATAAAATTGTATCTCAGTCCTTGCTGATACAGGCTCATTTAGTCAGAACGTTATCCCATTTGTCAGAAGGTTGGGGGTTTGATTTCTGGTTAGGGCACATAACAAGGTTATGGGTTCCATCCCTGGCCAGGGCGCAGATGGGAGATGGCCAAACAATGCTTCTCTCTTACACTGATGTTTCTCTCAGTCTGTCTCCTTCCTCCTCTCTCTAAAATCAATAAGCATATTTTGAAAAACTACCTCAGAACAAAGGTTAAGAATAGTGGGAATTAAAAGATAACCACAACTCAGTGGGATAAAATTTACAATGACATCCAATAAAAAATTACCAAGCTTGCAAAGAGACAGAAGAAAAAACTCACAATAAGGAGAAAACTCAATCAATTGTACTTTCTCAGGTTGACACAATTGTTAGAATTAGAAGATAAAGACATTGAAATGGTTATTGTACTTTTATTTCATATGCTCATTAAGTACAAATATGAAAGATTTTTAAAATTTTACATTGAACTTCTATAGATAAAAAACTATAATATCTGAGATGAAAAATACACTGAATAAGATTAAAATCAGATTAGATGTTATAAAAGAAAAATTAGGGAACTTGAGGACAAAGCTATTAAAACTATATGAAATGTGGAACACAGAGAGAAAAATAGAATTGAAAGAATAAACAGAAAATCAGCGAGTGTGAGACAATCTCAAGAACCTTAATAAAGGTGTGATTGGAGTCACCAAAGGAGAGAAGAGAGAAGGAGGTACAGAAAAAAAATATTTGGAGAAATAATAGCCAAAAGTTTCCAAATTTGATTAAAGCTGTAAACATGAAGGTCCAAGAAGCCTAACAAACTCCAAATAAAAGTTGAATAAAACTATTCCACAGTTCATCTAAGGTAAACTATGTAAAAGTAAAATGTATGATAACAGTGCCACAGAGGGTCAGGAGGGGAGAAATAAAAGTGTGAAGGTTCTTATATAATATAAAATTATACAGTATCACTTAAAGGGAGCATGTGATATGTTTAAAATGCGTACTGTAAACTTCAAAGCAATCACAAAAATAATGAAGATTTTATAACTAATAAATAAAATAGATAAAATGGAAGGAGATAATAAAGGGAGATAAATGAAGCATAAAATATGTAATTATTCCAAAGAAAGACAGGAAAAGGAAATAAAGAACAAATGAGATAAATAATAAACAAATAGCAAGATGTTAAACCTAACCATATCAATGAACACTTCAAACGTTAATGGTCTATTGGTTAGGCAATGGTTGCTACAATGGATACAATACCAAAGCAAAAGCAATAAAAGAAATATTGATGAATTAAATTTAATCAAAATCAAATGCTTTCATGATCCAAACGACACTATCAAAAAAGTGAAAAGACAACTCACAAAATGAGGAAAAATATTTGCAAATCATGTAAAGGTGAGGAACTTAAGTCCAGAACTTAGAAGTTCATTTACAACTCAACAATAAAAGATAACTCAACTTTTTTTTTTTTAATTTTATTGTTGTTGTATTACATCCATCCCCTTTTTGCTCCCCTCTGTCCCCCTCCCCATCCACCCATTCCCCCCAAAGTCAATCCCACCTGTTGTTCATGTCCATGGTTCCTTTATACTAGGTTCTTGTCTAAGCTGCTCCCCTTCTTTGCCTCTGCCTCCCCCCTCCCCCCAACCCCCAACCCCTTTTCCCCTGACCACTGAAGGCCTATTCCTTGTATTCATATACTTGGTTCTGTTTTGCTTGTTGTTAGTTTTGCTCATTATTGTCCCATAATGGGTGAGATCATATGATATTTGTCCTTCACTGATTGGCTTATTTCACTAAGCATAATACTCTCCAGTTCCATCCATGTTGTTGCAAAGGGTACAAGTTCCTTCTTTCTTTCTGCTATATAGAATTCCATTGTGTAAATGTACCAAAGTTTTTTGATCCAATCATCCACTGATGGGCACTTAGGCTGTTTCTAGCACTTGGCTATTGTAAATAGTGCCGCTATGAACATAGGTG
>PVIW01012270.1:0-32979 GCA_004026585.1 Noctilio leporinus
ACCCAAAGGTCGCAGGTTCGATTCCCCAGCCAGGGCACATAACCAGGTTGCAAGCCAGGTCTCCAGCCAGGTCTGTAGCTGGAGGCAGGTGAAAAGCAACCATACATTGATGTCTCTCTCCCTCTCTGCCTCTCTCCCTTCCCCTCCCTCTAAAAATAATAAAATCTTTTTAAAAAATGTATTGATTAGAGAGGGGAGAAAGGGGGGGGGGGAGAGACATTGATTTGTTGTTCCACTCATTTATGCATTCATTGGTTCATTCTTGTATGTGTCCCAAATGGGGATCAAACCTGCAATCTTGGAGCATCGGGATAGCACTCTAACCAACTGAGTTACCCAGCCAGGGCTAATATTCTACCTTTATCTTTTTGATATACTCAGATTGTAATTCCATATGGTCCAACCCTTAGAAAGTTGATTTCCTCATGTAATAATTATGCTTTTTCTTAAAAAAAAGAAAAAAAGATAGCTTTTTAAAAAGAATGTCAGGGAGAGATTTAGTAGGAAAGATTTATGATGTACTAAAGCCTTTTTATTCATTTTTTTTTTAAACCCTGGTCCTAAGAATTTCTTTTACTGTCAGGAATGAGAATGGATTCTCACGGGTCGAGCTTCAGAAAATGGATGAAATAAAGGCTACTTACAGCACTGGCTTCCATGGTTTGAGGTTCACTTTTTGAAATAGTAGAGCCAGAAGCATCCTCCGATACTTTGTCACCTCTTATAATTTACTGTTCTTTATGCATAGTTTAAGACCTTAAGCCTAGTGGTAGGGGTAATCAATGAAAAAAGGTAAGATTCTAGGACCAATTCCAATGCATGAGGTTTTTTTCCCCCACACCAAGCAGTTCTCCAACACCAGCTGGGTGTCCTGCAACTCAATTTGATTCTTTTTTTTTTTTTTAATGATTATTTAGTTACTTATTTCCAGAGAGAGGGAAGGGAGGGAGAAAGAAAGGGAGAGAACCATTGATAGGCTATCTCTTGCAGGCACACCCCCAACTGGGGACTCGGCCTGCAACACAGGCACGTGTCCTGACTGAGAATCGAATTGGCAACCTTTCAGTTCCCAGTATGACACCCAATCCGCTGAGTCACATTAGTCAGGGTTCAAGTCAATTCTGACACTATCTACCTGGAGATAGCACCAGATCACGAGGTAAGAGCTCAGTTCCACGAGACAGCCGCTCCCCACCCAACCCCACTTCAGATGCCAATCTCAAGTCCAAGTTATTAACTGTGCTTCTGACTGGCTATAAATCAGAGGTTCCCTGGACTCCATCCTTGGATTTGCCTAATTTGCTACAGCAGCTCACAGAACTCAGGAAACCAGATTACTCACTAGATTACCAGTTTATTACAAAAGATATTAAAGGATATGAATCAACAGTCAGGTGAAGAGATTCAAAAGGCATAGTCCCAAACAAAGGAACTTCTGTCCCCATGGAATTCGGAACCTTGGCACTGTGACACCTGGATGCATTCTGCTTCATCAACCTGGAGTCTCTCTGAGCCCTGAGCTTTTGGGGTTTTATGGAGGCTTTGTTACATAGGCATGATTGACTAAATCATTGGCCATTAGCCAACCTCCAGCACCTCATCCCTCCCAGGAAGTCAGGAAGGCAGGACTGAATGTTCAACCCTTCAATCATGGTTGGTTCCCCTGGCAACCAACCTCCATCCTTAGGTGCACTCCAAAAGTCATCTTATTTGCATAAACTTAGGTGTGGTTGAAAGGAGATTGCTATGAATATGAACACATCTTTATCACTCTTATCACTTAAGAAATTGCAAGGGTTTCAGGAGCCTGTGCCAGAAACAGGGATGACAACTATATATATATATATATATATATATCTTATTTTATAGTATCACAGAGGGTTTTAAATACAATTCGATAACATCTAAATGTGGGGGTGGGCTTTCCATCGTCTTCCCAACACACTTCTAGTTTTCCTTTCTCCCCCTGAGAGCTAGAACAATGACCTTTTCTGGGGGAATCTAGCCACTATCACATTCTACTCTGGAATATTTCTATACATACAAGAATGTACTATAAACCGGGGTAAGATAAATAAGAAGTGGGTACTTGAGGGTAAATTTGTTCATCTTTCCCTTTATATAGGAACCCTCTAAAGAATGCATACACAGAGTTTCAACAAGAAGCGTTCAAATAAATGCAAAGCCATAATGATTGTTTTTAAAAAGCCAAAGAGGCAATTGCTCAGTTTTCAAAAAGTATGATCAGCTTCCGATTAGGAATAACCTCTTAAATGGCATCCAAAGATATAGGGAATGAATTATTAGAGTTTCAAAGTGTTATTTAACAGGGGTCAATAAACATAACAAATAGTACCTTGTCCACTCTTCTAAAAAATTCCAAAGACCCAACCAGAGGCTTTTACATATAAAATGCATTGCTTTCTCTGGCCATTAGATGTCGTTGCACTAAAGAGAGCCTATCTGAGCACTATCTGCGGATATTAGAGCCATTGCACTAGTGATCTCTGTACAGTTAACCTCTTAATCCCTGGTCAAAGTACATATTCAGTTTGAAGGATAAGGATCCTAGAAACAACCGTCGAACTCTAAAGTCTGCTGTAGTTGTTTTTCCCTGCAAAGCACCCAAATTCTCCAAGAAGAGAGCTTTAAGAACAATCTCTCCCAAGGGGAGTAGGCAAGATTTGTCATCAGAACTTTTTTTTTTAATTTTTATTATTATTTTTTAGAGAGAGGGGAAGGGAGAGAGGCAGAGAGGGAGAGAGATGTCCATGTATGGTTGCCTTTCACCTGCTTCCAGCTACGGATCTGGCTGGAGACCTGGTTTGCAACCTGGTTATGTGCCCTGGCTGGGAATCAAACCAGCGATCTTTAGGTTCGCAGGCCGGCACCTTATCTACTGTGCCACCAGCCAGGGCCTGTCAGCAGAACTTTTAAGGTGGGAGCTTTGCAGGGCAGCCATGCTGCTCTGACGTGAGCACACTTAGTGGTAACATTTGCGTTCCATCGGTGGTCCTTATTGCACTGCCTGTCAGGAAGCAAACCCACTTCACATATCTAACCCCACACTGACGGGCCACTTTATCTGAATAGCTCCTTCTACACACACACACACACACACACACACACACTGCCTGTTTAATGCCACATCAGGTTGAAATTCTCTTGAACATTAATGACAATGATCAGAAGTCTTATCTAATCAGCTGGGCCCTTCGTTCACTGTGCTTACGCTCATTTTTTTTTTTTTTCTTTTTCTTGCCCTGGCTCCTGGTTGGCATTCTCCTGGCAGAGAATGGAGAGGTAAATAAATTATGCATGTGCATGTTTTGATGGCATAGTTTCCGGGTGAGAAGGAGGTGGATCAGCCCTTTGTTCAAGTGGAATGAGGTGCTCTCCACCTGGTGTACCTTCACAGATGCCAAGACCACCCTGCCTAAAATATCTGTGGCCACACTCTAGTGCCTTATAGTCCAAACTCTTCCAGGTACGGCTTGGCCTTCCACCTTTGTATCTCCCACACCTGGCCCTGAGCCTGGGCCTAAAGAGGCTGGTGACACTTAAGTGTATTGAGAGACTAGAAAGGGTAAAGTATTGATGGGAATTAATTTCTCTCACTAATCTGTGGGCTCCTAATAAGGATTTGGGATTCCCCAGCAAACAGTTCTTGGGACAGGCACCTGTGGAGGAGAGAGGGAGTCAGGCTGCCCAGAAAATCCAAGGAGCAGATAAGAACAGGAGACCTCCTGAGAGGATCAGAAAGGAGGCACCAGGCATAAGCTTGGTTCCCTGCCCCCACCCCCACCACAGTTCTATCTGCCACCCTCCCCTGGTGCCCATATTAGATGTCTCCTTTTTGTCAAATATAAAACTGAGCGTCAACCTGCTGCTTTACACCCCAGGAGACTTTGACCCTGTCAAGCTCACAAGGTAAGCAGGTTCAGGCCAGGTCAGCATTTAAACCGAAAGCACGTAAGGTGAAGGACAAAGGTAGTCTCCAAGTGGCACAGCTGACGAAGCAGAACACGCACAATACCTGAGTGAAGGGAGGCCCTGGCCTATTCAGAGATGCCGAGCCTGACCAAGATACTTAACTGCTAGGCTACGTTCAGTCAACTAACACTGTTGCTTCACCAGCCTCTCCCAGCATCTCCCTTCTGCTCGCACATTGGGGGCATTACCATTTAGCTGACACCTCTAACTTATTAAACTGACTTCTTGCTCTGCAACATTCTTCCCAGAGTTTTCCATTTCAATGCCATCATTTTCCCAGCTACCCAGGCTGGAGATAATCCCTAAATTGCCTTTGAATTTCCTCTCCCCCCACCCCCAATCAACCTTGAGGCCAGGTGGTTCCACATTTCCAACATTCCCAGACACTCCCACACTGGTCTTTCTTTTTGTCAATTGTCCTGCTCCTAATCTGGGACATTTGCAGCTCATACCTAAAGTATTGCAGCGATCTCCTCATTGGCCTCAGGGATGATTGTAAAAATGACCCCTGAGCACTCCTGTGTTGGCACTGTGCTGAGTGCTTTAAACTCGTTATATTATTTAATCCTTAAAACAGCCCTATGAGGTGAGTACTGTTCCTATCAAGTCCATTTTACAGATGAGAAAACCAAGGCACCAAAAGGTTCTGTAGCCTGCCCAAATTCACCCACCTAGTAACTAAACTGAAATTTAAGACCAGATAGCGTGTCTCCAGGGGTAATACTCATTTAAGTCCCTCCAGCCCAGCTCATAGCTGCTTCCAGACTAACTTTCTTGAGGTCTGCCTGTGTTTTGTCCTTTCTTGCCCCTAGAGAGTCAAGGCTGAGCCCCTTGGCCTGGCATTCTGCCCTCCTTGGCACAAAGGCCCTCTATATCAGGAGTTGCAAAATCAAACGGCAGGAACTTGGGAGTAACATGAAAGAGGGTAAATAGGAAAAAAAACCCCAAATATTGTACAGATGCCCCCTGAAGAATAAGCTTTCAAATGTGTTCTGAGCCATCAAGGTTTGGGGCTTTCAAAAGCCTTCTGTAGAGCTAACTGCGCTGTGCTCAGCAAATGTGATTAGCATCTAAATGGAAATTGCAGGGAAGAACAAAGTGACCCACTGGAGGCTGTGTCAAGCTCCCCTTTTCTAAAGGACAGATGCCATTTAGAAATGTGGGCACATGTTTTCAAGAGAGCCTAAAATCCAGGTTTTTATGTAAAAGCTCCCCATTGTTCAATGCTAGCCAGTAAAATCAGGTAAATACTGAATGGAATAAACAAAACACCCCTTCTTATAACCCCTGCTCTATTCAAGCCTCCAATTCAGTCAAATTGATCTTAGTCTGCCTCCCTCATCCCCCTAAAGAATAAGTGTATTTCACATATGAGGCCCCTCTACTTAGAGCATCCATCTCTACCTCCTTAAAGGCTCAGCTGAGGTCTAGCTCAGTAGTGGCTGCCTCATTGGACCTAAAATGGCGCATATCTGTTGCTTTTGTTTAACAAACGAGTTGCCTTTCCCCACCCCCAAAAGATCTATCCCAGCCTGATGGATAAAGGCAGGTGTTTCACCTCTGTAGAGCCACCCTGCGGGGTGGGGAATTTCCAGATCACTTCAGAGGGGATTGCGAAGGAAAAGCCAGTTAACTAACTCACAATGGGCCCTAGCAATAATTGTAGCTGCTATGTTGTTTTCACTGTCAATCCCCACCCGATCCCCAAGGGCACTGTTATTTTGTGGCAGTTTTGTGGGTGATTAAACCGTTTTAAACGCTGCTATTAGTCGGTGTGTGCCCTCTGACTCAGCCGATTGAATTTTCAAAGCATTCCTCTACATGCCTCCGCTTCTCCCATCTCTACACCATTGCTCTGTCTCCATCCTGTCAAAGTTACGTCCTGAGGTCTTCTCTCACTTCCTGCGGCAGCGGGAGTTTCCTGCTTCGGAACGTACAGAGCTCCCTCTCCCCATAGCGCTCTTAGGCCCGAGGAACGTGCTGCCTCGTGCTGTAGTCTTGTGTCATGACATACGTCTTGCACATTTGGATATCCCCACAGCACTAGTCTGGTGTGGCAGGCACTTGATACTGGTTTAAAAATGAATGAAGTTCAGGGCTGGCTTATGGTATCTCGTTCACTGCGGAAGGTAAGAACAGCCTGCTCTAAGCAAAACCCTGTTTGGTCCTCCTGCCTATAACCTTCGCTCTGCAAATGCACTATCTTCTGTCTCCTTCGCTAGCAGTCAGGTTCTACGTATTTCATCTCAGGCCAAACAGCTGTTAACATATCAACATAGGCAAAGGTGCTGGCAGGGCTGAGTAAAAAAATAATCGTCACACCTTTTGGATGTACACTCCCGCTTCAAGGCAATCTCCCGCCACTTCGTGTGGTGCCTAGAAATGCTTGACGGATCATAGCATCGTGGAATTTATATCTGTTAGTTGCTCGATTTCACTAAATGGGACCTGATGTAAATGAATGTGTCGAAATCTATGCTCTCCTTTGGTAGAGTGCTTTTGTCAGGGATGCGGATGGGGACAATATGTCAGGAGGAGGTAATGAAAGAAAAGTGTTCCCTGGGATTCAAAAATTACTAATATTTATCTACGATTTATTGGTCATTTAATATAAGCAAGGCAGTTTAATATCCTGCTTCCTCCTTTGTATGCACCTTATGAAATAAGAGCTGATATGATTCCTATTTTCTAGATGAGGCAAAGAGACATAGAGAGGATCAATACCTTCCCTGACAGTCACGTAACTGACAAGTGGTGGGTCTGGGTTGAACCCAGGTTTCTCCTTCAGGCTTCTTCCACCAGAAGTAGTACAGGGACTAGTTCCTAGATGCTGGGAAATCAGTTCATTTTTTTGTAAAGATTTTTTATTCATTATTTTTTAGAGAGAAGGGCAGGGAGGGAGGAAGAAAGGGAGAGAAACATCAATGTACGGTTGCCTTTCACCTGCCTCCAGCTGGGGACCTGGCTGGAGACCTGGCTTGCAACCTGGTTAAATGTCCCGACTGGGAATCGAACCAGTGACCTTTGGGTTTGCAGGCTGGTGCCAATCCACTGAGCCACACCAGCCAGGGCTTCAGTTCTTTTTTTCAGTTCCTTTGCTCCAAGCTTGACAGTATAGTGGAAGAGGGAGATGAAAACCTAACCTTGAGAATTGGGAATTCACAGTGTGGGGCAGAAAAATAATTTTCCTTCTACTCTTCTAAATTCTTCTGTCTGGACTAATAATCAAATTAGCACAAGGCAGATTAACAGGAGAAAGTTTATTACATAGATACATATAAGGGTTCCCTAAGAATATGAGGCCTGAGGACACATTTGGCAGTTGAGACTTATATGCCATATTCTGGACTAAGGAGAGGAAGGCAGCAGTCTGGAAATTCAAAGGGAAAGTAGGCAATTCACTGGTAGATGAGAAGGAGCAAACATGTGCTGAACAAATTCTTGCTTGGCCACCCAGAAGGGATACAGAGGGGAGTCTGACAGACTTTATCAGATTGCTAGGGTCCTGGCTGTCTACCACATATAGTTTCTATGATGATGCTTAGGTATTAGCTCCCGTCCTTTAAACAGGTTTTTCTATCTGATTCCTTTAGGCATGAAATGGGGGAGGGTCAAAGGTTCTTTCTGAGTCTTTTGTTTTTATTTATTAATATTTTAAACTTTTTAGAAAAGATTTTATTCATTATTTTTAGAGAGACAGTAAGGGAGAGCGGCAGAGAGGGAGAGAGATATCAATGTATGGTTGCCTTTCACCTGCCTCCAGCTACGGACCTGGCTGGAGACCTGGTTATGTGCCCTGGCTGGGAATCGAACCAGCGACCTTTGGATTTGCAGGCTGGCGCCTTATCCACGGTGCCACCAGCCAAGGCTTGAGACTTTTGTTTCTTAATACCCAGCTTAAAGTAAAACATTCCAATAAGCTATTTTGAGGTTGTAAACTCCAGTCCCTGCCCCTCCGATCCTCTGTTGCAAAAGCAGTTGAAAAAATCACAATAGTGTGCAAGCTCAGAAACAGGCAGCAGCAGCCTGGCTTTGGCCAAGGAATGGTTAACTCAAGTTAGAGTGGGGCGAGGAATCTTTGGAAAAGCGGGCTGTCCCAGGCTTGCTTTTAGTCCCTGGCAGCCTGACAAAGGAAGGCTTGAGGCTGGCAGACAGAATGAGGAGCACAGGACATTCAGCAGCCACGACCCTTAGGCCAGCTACAAACTGATCAAGCTGCTACTCAAAGGGACAGGGGAGAAAGCCCCACTGGCCCACCGAGCCCCCTGGGGGAGCAGATGCAAAACCCCAAGAGGGGAAAGGAAATCATTCTTGATCATCACTCCTACTAGAAGGGGCTCACAAATAACACGTTTCCTGCCTGGTTCAAGGTTTCCTAGCATCTGTTCTCAGTCGGAGCGGAGCTCTGTTTTCCAAGCAGAGCCAGTTTACCTGTCCTGAAGCTCAAATGCTGTTGGGCTCTAAGCTGTCAGGATAGTGGGAGAAGACAGGAGCATTACCTTTAGTTTGCTACATTTTCGATTCCTTGCTGTCATCTTACTTTTGGGTCTGGCCTCCTTGGGGACTGACTTCTGCCTAAATCAGCAGTGTTGCCTTGGCAGTGTGGGATAAAAGGCCCATTTTTGGCTGCAGGTAGATGTGTGGCTATCCCTTAGGTGTGATGGCTTTGAGCGGCATTGGTAAGCTGTAGGGGATAAAAAACAGCCCCCTTTGCTTTTTTTTTTTTTTTTTTTTCCTCCAAAAGGTACATGTGTGGCAGTTGTTGATCATGGAAACAAGACCTTCCCTAGAGGGCAGGCAAGCAAGGAGTGGGGGTGGGGGAACCTTCATTCCACTCTTTGTATAATCACTCTGCCCTTTTCTCCTGACCTGAGTTGCCTAACTCCTTTGAAGAGGTAAAGTCTGGTAACCAAAATGGCCTAAGTACACCCTCGCTGGTGTGGCTCAGTGGGCTGAGCATTGGCCTGTGAACCAAAGAAAAAGGCTCACCAGTTGGCTTCCCAGTCAGGGCACAGGCCTGGGTTGTGGGCCCAGTCCCCAGTGGGGGTGTGAGAGAGGCAACCACACACTGATGTTTTCCTGGCTTTCTCCTTCCCTTCCTTTCTAAAAATAAATAAAATCTTTTTATGTCCTAAGCAAGCTTCTCAGCACTCCAGCTAAACAGTGATAGCAACTAAGATGCGAGTTTACCCCGCTCTCTACTCCCACTCCACCTCCGCAGCATGGGTGAAGAGAAAGATAGGGGGAAGGGAAATGAACATCCCAGAAAGACCTGCAGCTGTGAGCAGTCATCTGCAGCTTCTGCTACCATGAGATGACTAGAGCTTGCTAACCCCTCCCCCGCTGACTTCGAGCCACTTTTAGAAATGGGATGGAGGGTACTTTGTAGGTGAGCCATGCCAACAGAGCTGCCTATACCCACTTTTGTGAAATCTCCGCTGCCCCTTTAGAAACCAGTTTTCACCTCCTTTTAATTTCTTATTTATTCTTAGAGAGAGGGGAAGGAAGGGAGCAGAGAGAAATATCAGTGTGAGAGAGAAACAGCTATCAGTTGCCTCTCGCACGCCCCCAACTGGGGACCTGGTTTGCAATCCAGGCATGTGCCCTGACTGGTAATCAAACTGGCGACCTTCTGGTTTACAGGCCGGCACTCAACCCACTGAGCCGTACAGCCAGGGCTCACCTCCTTTTCCCACATAGCTGTTGCTTGTTTGTTTTTTCTGTTTTAAGATTTTATTTATTATTTTCCAGAGAGAGGGAAAGGGAGAGAGGCAGAGAGGGAAAGAGACAGTGATGTGTGGTTGCCTTTCACCTGCCTCCAGCCACAAACCTGGCTGGAGATCTGGCTTGCAACCTGGTTATGTGCCCTGGCTGGGAATCGAACCAGCGACCTTTGGGTTCGCAGGCCGGCACCTTGTCCACTGTGCTGCTTGTTTGTTTTTCATGCTGTGTTCATCTTAAAGCTTTAAGGGGCAGAGTAGGTCCATAGTCAGGAGTGTGGACTTGGGATGCCAGCTCTGCCCCTTATTACTGCATGAACTTGGGTATAAGCCATGACCCCTCTCTGAGCCTCATCTTCCTCACCTTTAAAACATAGGGAGAAGCATAGTGCTTAGCTCATATACGGAGACAGGAGATTGAACTGGATTAATGCAGATAGAGAGCCAGGCACATGGTAAAGATTCATCAAAGCCAAGGTACTATTTTTTTTAAAGATTTTATTTCATTATTTTTAGAAAGAGGGGAAGGGAGAGAGGCAGAGAGGGAGAGAGACATCAATGTATGGTTGCATTTCACCTGCCCCCAGCTATGGACCTAGCTGGAGACCTGGCTGGAGACCTGGTTTGCAATCTGGTTACGTGCCCTGGCTGAGGAATCGAACCTGCATCCTTTGGGTTGGCAGGCCGGTGCCTTATCCACTGTGCTACCAGCCAGGGTCAAAGCCAAGGTACTATTTTAATCATTCTTGAAGCATCTCTTCAGAATCTACGTATGGCATTGAAGCCCTGATTAGAACTATAAAAGGCTGGTCCAGGTGTGTTTTTATGCTTCCTATGATTGCTATAAATACACAAATGAGTTAGCATCACAAAACCTCAAAAGACCCTCTTTAGATAATGATGAGCAGGGATGGTCCGAGAATTAATTGTTCATCTGTTGGGCTCCTTTAACAGGCGTATCTCTGTATATTCCCAGCTTCCTGAAAACTAGCATCTTCCAAATCTTTTTCCTCACCCTTCCTGCCGGATGTCACTCCCAATCCAGGTGACACTAAAAGTTGGCACTTCCAGCTGTTTCTGCATGCGCTCCCCTGGCCTCATCCTGGGCAGCTCCAGCAGCTATGCTCACATGCATCTCAATTGCTTTTTCTACCCTGGCCCAGCTGCACTTTTGGTTTCCCCACCCCATCCCCCACCACCACATAGGAACTGTTTTTCTTCTCTTTCCAAGCAGAATGCTAACCTGTGGTCTATTTGTTCACTCCCCTCTCTGTTATCATAGGTTTTTTTGAGCAGCTGGTCAGTCCTTCCAGCCTGCTGCTGAACCATGAAGCATGCATGTCAGCTAGCATGGGGGGTATCTTCTAGGGGAGCCATGCTGGGGGCAGCTGTCTATACCCACTTTTGTGGACACCCCCACTGTAGAGTCATAGTGTTATCGGAAAAACCCTGGTTCTTCTTGCCAATGCAATAAAGAAACACGCAGATCAGTAAGCCAGTTAGCATGCACGCAAAATTTATTAATGAGGGGGAGAACAAAAACAAGGGTGGCTAAAGGCTGGTGTGGCAAGTTTGCCCTAGTGTGGCCAGAGACTGGGGCCAGAGACCGGAGCCAGAGCCCCGGGGGGGCCCAGGGCCAAGGGCGCCAAAAGAGCAAGTCCTTTGTTCTGAAGACATACAGTTGGCCGGAAGGGGGTGAAGTTACATATTGATTGATCGGTAAAGATGGTGCTAGTTTCTCAGGACTGGGGTACCCAAAGGTGTTAATGGGCTTCTTTCTTTAGGCACTGTGAGCCCTTTCCTGCCTTTCCGGCCTTAGGATGTAAACACAGTTTCAAAGGCTTTTCTTCCCCGATAATGGAAAGAACAAAGAATTCCAAGGACTCTCCTCTTCCCAGGCTAACATGTGTTCCTTGTGATATAGGAACATCTTGAAATATTAGACCAGACCTAGGACTGCTGGGCTAGCAGGTGAGACAGGTCTTCTTCTGCTTCTAACCTCCTGTAACAATAATACATCCCAGTTCTGGGGACCTAGCTGGCAAGAGAACTTGGACCGTGTAGTTCACGGGACAGAAAGGTCTTCTTATTTCAATGTGATTGGCAGGGTTTTGTTTTTTGTTTGTTTGTTTGTTTGTTTGATTTTGGAGGAGTCGCCAAATGACAGGAGCCTCCCACCATAATTGTCTTCCAGACAGGTCTGTTCTCAGATGGTTTGGAAATAGGACAGATAAAGTCGTTTCCAACTAACAAGAAAAGGGCTCTCTGCGCTCCCGTTTGCTCCAACTAGCAGGCTCTTTTCTTGTTTTCCTTTCCTTTTTTTTTTTTTTTTCTTTTTTGTCTCTCCTTTGACATGTTTTTAAAATTGACTTTTCTTGTTTTTAAAGAAAAGTTTAAGGAAGAGGTGGAAGATAGATGAAAAGGCGAAGGCGAATACAAAGGACAAACTTCCAGTTATAAAGGAAATAAGCCACAGGGAGGTCGTGTACACACAGGGAATGCAGTCAGTAATACTGTAATCAGATTGCACAGTGATATATGGTAACTACACTTATCGTGCTGATCACATCATAAGATTTATGAATGTCAAAGCACGATGTTGTGCACCTGAAACAAATACAATATTGTATTCCAACTTACTTTCACTTCAAAAAGAATCTATTGAAAGGAAAGTAGAGAGATTTTTGCATGCACTCACTGCCTGCACAATGCATTGATTACCAAGTTCCCACATGTCAGAGCAACCTTGCTGTGAGAGATCACCCAGAGACCGAGGTGGAAGCAGGCAACAGGTTTATGGGGGGTTGAGGGGGAAGGGCTGTTCCAGGACTGCTTCTGAGGGCCCGTGGAGCAGGGGAATGGAGACTTGCAAGCTCTCCTCAGGGGGCCGTGGGAATCTCCCGGATGACTTCTGTAGGCATGTTTTTCAACTTGCAAGCCACAGCAGGTGTGGTGTCAGATGTCTGATTAGGGCATTGTCCCTTGGTCAGTGTCAACACATAATGAATGGCAAGTGTTTTTCTCCAGCGGATCCCGGGCGCATCCTGTACTTCCGACCAGGTTCATTAGCACATTCCACCCTGGCTGCCTCTTAGACTCTGACACTTCACCAGAGTGATTACATGTGACAATTCAGGAATCTGCATAGACACATCATAATGAGCCAAAGTCCATAGTTTATGTTAGAGCTCACTTTTGGTGTTGTGCATTCTATAGGTTGGAACAAATGTATAATGATGTGTATCCATCATTATAGTATCGTACAGAGTATTTCCACTGTCCTAAAAAGAGAGTCCTCTCCATATGTCCTGAGTTCCCAGAGTCCAGATAGAGTCCGGGGCTGCAAGGCAGAATCTTTGGTGACTTTGGAGTCGGCTGGAGCGGGCACGGTCAATGCAGCAGCCTGCCTGCTTTCTTATTAGCCCAGGCCCCATGGCCGGATCCTGGCTACGAACTGCATACCTCCTTGTCACCTGGCTGCTACAACACCCTGAACGTTGGGTACACCGTTTGCCCTGGTGTGGTAGCACAGCTATTATCTAGCTATCGGCTTGCCATAGATATACAAAGTATTTAAAAGCTATACCGTCTCCTTCCCTCATCCCGCAAACAATGAGCTGTGGGGACTTTGGGATCCCTCCCCTACTACTCTGTGCCTGGTTTCAAATGTTCTGGATATTGGCTATTTTAACAGGCATGCAGTGATTATCTCATGGTCGTTTTCATTTGCATTTCCCTGATGACATATGATGTGGGGTATCTATTCATATGCTTATTTACCATCTGTGCGTATTCTTTGGTGAGGTGTCTGTTAAAGTCTTTAGCCCAGTTTCTAGTTGAGTTGTTTTCTTTTTCTTGAGTTTCAAGTGTTTTTTTTTGTTGTTGTTGTTGCATATTTTGGATAATGCCCATTCATCAAATGTGTCTTTTGCAAATATTTTCTCCCAGTCTGTGGTTTGTCTTCTCATTTTGTTGATTAACACTCTTTTAAAATTATGTACTCTAGCCCTGGCTGGTCTGGCTCAGTGGACTGAGTGCTGACCTGTGAACCAAAGGGTCACTGGTTCAATTCCCAGTCAGGACACATGCCTGGGTTGTGGGCCAGGTCCCCAGTTGGGAGTGTGCAAAAGGCAACTACACATTGCTGTTTCTCTTCCTCTCTTTCTCTCTCCCTTCCCCCCTCTCTAAAAATAAATAAAATTTTAAAATTATGTGCTCTACCTTTTGCATCACTAACATATTCATATGATACAATGTATTAATTTCAGGTGTACAACCCCATGATTAGACATTTATATAACTTACAAAGTGATCAGCTTGATAAATCTAGTGCCCATCTGACACCATACATGGTTATTACAGTATTACTGACTGTATCTCCTATGCTGTACTTTACATCCCTGGCACTATTCTGTAACTGCCCATGTGCACGTCTCAATGATTTCCACTTCCATCCTCCAACCCCCCTTCCATCTGGCAACCATCAAAATGTTCTCTGTATCTATGAGTTTCTTTCGGTTTTGTTTGTTCATTTACTCTGTTTTTGAGATTCCACACATAAGTGAAACCATATGGTATTTGTCTCTCTCTGTCTGACTGTTTCACTCAGCAACATACATGTATCATTTCTTTAGGCAGCCCCCTATTGGTGAACATTTAGATTATTTCCAATTTTCTCCTGTTCCTAACAATGCAGCAACAGAAGACGGGCACATTTATCTGCAGAAAAAGTTTCTAGACGTAGGATTGTTTTGGTCAAAGGGTGTGACTTTTATATATTTATAAAGTCTTGTTTACTTCAGTACTTATGGAAGGAATGAACAACCTGAAGTGTTGCCTTTGCTGACAGGCCTCTTTAGAGTTTATCACAGAGCCCATCAAGTGCTTGGCTTCGAAGTAGTTGTTTTTTATTTGGATCTACTGCAAGTTTGCTCGTCTTTCCCCCAATATGTATTAAGCAAACACTGCATGCTAGACATGTTGGTAGGCTTTGGGGATAAAACCATAAACAGGGAGGAAAATGGAGATGGATGTAATACAACAACAATAAAATTAAATTAAAAAATTTTTAATTAAAAATTAAAAACTGGAAAAAAGACCCCACAAACAAGGGAGACATGCTCATTGCCCTCATGATATTTACAGTTTGGGAGGTTGGGGGCTGGGGTGGGGGGTACACAGGAGAGAAATAATTATACAGCAAATCATTACAAAATGTGTCATATGCCATGAAGGAGAAGTACAGGGTGACCAAAAAAGTGTTTACTAGACTCCTGATTTTGCAGATCTGAGAAGACTTCCTACAGGAAGTGATGTCTAATTCTGAACAATAAAAGAGATTCATGCCCTGGCTGGCATGGCTCAGTGCATTGAGTGCAGGCCCGTGAACCAAAAGGTCACAGGTTTGATTCCCAGTCAGGGCACATGCCTGGGTTGCAGGCCAGGGCCCCAGTTCAGGGTATGTGAGAGGCAGGTGAAAGGCAACCACACATGGATGTTTCTCACCCTCTCTTTCTCCCTCCCTTCCCCTCTCTCTAAAAAATAAATAAATAATTTTTTTAAAATAGGGAGATTTGGGAGGGTGGGGAACGGGAAAACATGGTGAGGAAATGGGATGAATGTGATACAACAGCAATACATTTAAATTAAAAAAAAGAGAGATTCAGCTAGGTAGAGGAAATGGTAGGTTTGAAGACTTAGAATCAGGAATGAGTGTACAGCCGGGGCCAACAGTATGGATGAGAGGATCAAGAAAGGGCTTTCAACCTGGCTGGTGTGGCTTAGTGAACTGAGTGCCGGCCTGCAAACCTAAGGTTCACTGGTTCGATTCCCAGTCAGGACACATGTCTGGGTTGCCAGCCAGGTCTCCAGCCAGGTCCCCAGCTGGAGGCAGGCAAAAAGCAACCATACATTGATGTTTCTCTCCCACTCTTCTTCCCTCCCTTCCTCTCTCTCTAAAAATAATAAATAAATAAAATCTCAAAAAAATAAAATAAAAGGCCTTCAAGGTCACTCAATTCCAATCTCACTTGGCATGTGAACAAACTTAGATTCAAAGAGCCAAACAACTTGGTCAAGGTTATACAGATAGCAGCAGGGCCCGGACTAGGACCTGGTGCCTCTGATATTTTTCAGATGGTGCTGTGCTGCAAGATGCAGCATGCCCATCCTGGGATCTGTAGACATAAACTGGACATCTATGGGGTAAGTGCTGCCTAGATTCTTGTGGAGGGAGTATTTATGTTCAGGTCCTGGGACTAGCAGCCTGGCACATGAGTTTCTCTTTACTAATAAGATACAGTTTGGGCAAATGGCAGTGTAGCATTCCAGCCTAGTGGGTTGGTTTAGTCCTCAGCATACTTGTCTCTTCTGCAAGTTTAGATAATAAATAATAATGGTATCAATAATAGTGCTGAGCCCTGGCTGGTGGCTCAGTGGATAGGCGCTGGCCTGTGAACCCAAAGGTTGCTGGTTTGATTCCCAGCCAGGACACATAACCAGGTCTCCAGCCAGGTCCGTAGCTGGAGGCAGGTGAAAGGCAACCATACACTGATGTCTCTCTCCCTCTCTGCCTCTTTTCCTTCCCTTCTCTCTAAAAATAATATTAAAAAAGAAAATAAAATCTTTTAAAATAATAATAATAGTGCTTATATAGTGCGTGCTATATGTCAGATTCTGTTCTAAGCATTTTATATGTATTTCATTTCATCTTGACAATAATCCTATAAGGTACGTACTGTTATCACCCCCATTTTACAGATGAGGAAATTGAGGCTTAGAAGATCAAGGCATTTCCTCAAGGTCACAGAGCTAGTGAGTGGCAAAGCATGGACTTAGTCCAAGCAGTCTGGCTTTAGATCCCATATACTTGTCCCAATCACTCTCTGTGTTAGCAGCAAGCTAGTAGACTCAGGTCTGGACCCTGAGCAACCTTGTGCTTTAGAGTTGCCTACACAACCCAACTTGCACATCAGAACCACTTGGGGAACTTCCCAAAAATGCTGATGTCTAGGACCCACCCTAGGCCAGTTAAATCGCAGTCTCTAGGGGTAGATTCCAGTCATTGATGGTTTTGAAAAACTTCCCTGATTAGTCTAATTGCAGCTAAAGGTTGAGAAGCATTGGCATATAGCCTTACCATTCCTTCTTTCTTTGAGTGTGTTTGACTTCAGACTGGTATAACAAAATCCTATAGACCAGGTGGATTAAACAACACTTACTTTTCACAATTCTGGAGGCTGGGAAGTCCAAGATCTAGGTGGCAGTAGATTCGGTGTCTGGTGAGAACCTACTTCCTAGTTTGCAGACAGCTGTCTTCTTGCTGTGTCCTTACATGGTGGAGTCAGAGTTCACCTCTCTTAAGTCTTTCTTTTTTTAAAAATTTTTTAAGTCTTTCTTTATAAGGATATTAATCCCACTCATGAGGGCTCTATTCCCATGACCTAATCACTTCCCAAAGGCCCCGTGTCCACATACCATCACACTGGGGAGTAAGGCTTTAACATATGAATTGCAGAGACACAGAAACATTCAGTCCACTGCAAGTTTGTGTTCTGCATATCAGTTTAGTATGAACTTATAGAGGCACTGATTCACACCACAACCGCATCGTGAGCTCCAGTCTTAGCATAAAGAATTCAGTCAGTGCCTTCACTGGTATGGCTCAATTGGTTGGAGCATTGTCCCGTAACCTGAAAGGTCACAGGTTTGATTCCTGGTCAGGGTACATGCCTACATCGCAGGTTTGGTCCTCTCTCGAGGAGCATAGAAAAACTGTCCACATAGGAGAAAAGTACCCAGTTGGGACATGTATGGGAGGCAAACAATATTTCTCTTGCACATCAATGTTTCTCTCCCTCTCTCTCCCCCTCCTTCCCCACCGCTCTCTAAAATCAATTTTTAAAGGAGAATTTTTAAAAAATTCATTCAGGGCAGCCACATTCGACAGTGATACATGGTAACAAGTATATCAAGGGCTAAGATAGCATTCCCAGTGCTGGGTGTCAGGAGACAGTGCAGTTTAGTGGTATAGAGCCTCATTTTGCATCAAACAGACCCAAATTCCAGTGGATGCTTTGTCTCGTGTTCTGTGATTTTGGAGATTTATCCTTTTGCCAACTCCATTTTATCACCTGTAAAATCAGGCTAATAAAATAATATTACCAGGCCCTGGCTAGTGGCACAGTGGATAAGGTGCCAGCCTGCGAACCCAAAGGTTGCGGGTTCAATTCCCAGCCAGGGCACATAGCCAGGTTGCAAGCCAGGTCTCCAGTCAGGTCCGTGGCTGGAGGCAGGTGAAAGGCAACCATACATGGATGTCTCTCACCCTCTCTGCCTCCCTCCCTTACCCTTTCTCTAAAAATAATAATATCTTTTTTTAAAAAAGATAATATTACTTATTTCATGAGTTTTAAAAAATATTTTATTTTTTTTATTTCCAGAGAAAGAGAGGAAGGGAGGGAGGCAGAAAGGGAGAGAGACATCAATGTATAGTTGCCTTACGCCTGCCTCCAGCTATGGACCTGGCTGGAGACCTGGCTTGCAACCTGGTTATGTGCCCTGGCTGGGAATTCAAACCAGTGACCTTTGGGTTTGCAGGCTGGCACCTTGTCCACTGTGCTACTAGCCAAGGTTTTTGTTTGTTTGTTTGTTTGTTTTTGTTTTTTTCATGGAAATGAAATGAACCAGAACATGTAAAGCACTCAATGTAATGCCTTGGCACCTAACACTCAGTAAGTATTGGCTTTTTAATTTTTTTTTAACTTCATGACTTCATAGCTTACTTGAACCTGGCCACAGGTAAAACAGTTGTATTTGGGAAAAGCCACTAGCGACACTAATACCGAGGGAAGTCTGGTTTGACATTTACTGAGTGCCTGATAACATGCAAGAAGGATGCTAGGCCCTGGAGAGCTAGGACAGTGAGGAAGGCCCGGTACCTGCTCCCTTAAGCTCGCTGGCTGCTGGCCCAGATATCGTACCTGGATAACTCATACCAGATAGCATGTGCCATAGCGGAGTTCTAAACAAGGGGAGGAATCAGTTAAGACAAGGAAACAGGGGCACTTAAAAACATTAAGGGCATGGGAGTGTGTGTTGATCATGTCCTGAGGGCACAGGCTGGGAAGGACCGTTAACTGTGAAGTTGAAGCTGAGCTCCAAATGGCTGCTTCCTTCAAGGCAAAATAAGCCACGCATTTGGGAGCAATACGTCGTGACTGTCGTGACTTTACTGCATGTTAATATTCTCTTTAAGCCCATGAAACAAAAAGAGCCCCGTGACAGCTATTCCTTGCCATCATCTTGGCCAGGAGCATGGCACCCGCAGTCCAGACTTGAGACCCTGCCTACTTTGACGAGAATATTTATTTCCTGGGGGTTAAATCACCTCATCCCAATTTCTATTTCCTTTCAGGCTCAGAGCCCCTACCTTCCCCACTGTGGAGGGGTAGATGTCCATTTCTCAGGAGCCACAGACTGTTTCCGGCAGATAGTGAAGGCCCAAGGGGTACTGGGGCTCTGGAACGGATTGGCAGCCAACTTACTGAAGGTGAGAAGAGTGACCAATCTTTACTATTTGTCTCCCTCTTCCAGTTTCTCTGCCGCTCTCCCTGTAGTTTGCATGGAAATGCCCCCTCTAGCATTGATGGTAACCCAAGGCCCATGAGTACAGCCTGACCGTTGGCCCTGAAGAGAGAGGGCCCTGTGCAATGTTGGGGCATCTGATACGCCATCCCAGAGGAGCTGATCACTTAGTGTAGAGGTTCCTACCATGCGGGTTCATGGACCCCTAAGGGGTACTTAACCTCCATCCTAAAATTGTATGCAAAAACATGGATGTGTGTGCCTATGTGCCTCTCTCTGGGGAAAGGATCCATAGGTTTCATCATATTCAAAAAACAAAACAAAACAAAACAAAACAAAACCACATGACTTAAAAAATAAATAAAAGGATTAAGAACTCTGGATTGCCCTGACCGGTGTGGCTCAGTTAGTTGGGCATCATCTGGCAGAGTAAAAGGTCTCTGGTTCAATTCCTGATCAGGGCACAGGTGCAAGTTTTGGGTTCAGTGCGGGTCAGGGCACGCACGAGAAACAGCCAATCAATGTTTCTCTCCCTCTTTCTCTCTCCCTTCCTTTCTGTCTAAAAAGAAGTAAAACATTAAAAAAAAAAGAACTCTAGATATTAATCTTGCACTAGTTGACACATAAATGGTTCCAATCAAGACAAGCATATGTTGACAGGAAGTATCAGATTGTCTGCATGTATATTAATCCAGACCTGTGCTTCCCCCAGGACCCTTCGACTGCACTTTCATTCCTCACTCCCGACTCGCCATTTTCTCTAATTTCAAAAAGAATTACTAAGTTGTGTTATCCGCAGCCTCTAACTCAGTTTACCCTGAATGAAGTTGATTGCAGACGCATTGACACTTCAGAATTCTAACATAATTTTTACTTTATTTTTAAACAGATAGTTCCATATTTTGGAGTTATGTTTGGTACCTTTGAGTTCTGCAAGAGAATCTGTCTTTACCAAAATGGTTACATTGTTTCTCCTCTGAGCTATAAATTGACCCCAGGGGTGGATCAGAGTTTGAAGCCCCAGGAATTACGAGAATTAAAGAAGTTCTTCAAAACCAGAAAACTCAATTCTAGAAAACCAACTCTTTAAAATTGAATGGAAACTAGAAGTGCATGGACTAAAGGTATGTTGCAATCACAGATAAATGTAGCCTCACGACTGCGCACGTGTGGAATGACAAGAAGGTACACCTGTCTGCTACTCTTGGAAATGAGAAGATTCAGCCGTATGCAATCTGAGCTCCAAATGGAGGTCCCTGGGAATACCTGCACCATGGGAAGGTTTCCCAACATGACCATCTCCTGGTGGCATTCCACCAGGTTTTATAACAAAAGTTAGTCATCATGATATGTGCTATTTACACAATACCAAAGAAAGGGCATTGCCATGACCCCTTAAAGCAACATGTAGTTGAAGTGACTGAGCGGAGACCATGTCATGCGCTCAGTCACAAGGTCACAGCCAGCACTAACCCATATTGACCTAGGTTTGCTCCATTTGACCTGAGACTTCCTAATATATTCATTCTGGAACTCGTAATCTTTGCTGACTTCAGGTGCGCAGGTGACAGGGTAAATTATGCCTTATCAGAAGTTAAATGAAAATGTTTAACATTTAAAAGTTATGACTATCATAGTAGAATCATCTTTTATTTTAAATGTGAAGGATCTCAGGCTTAGAATCTTGTGTTTCAAGGAGGCAGTTTTTTTTTTTTTTTTTAAGGTTTTATCCATTATTTCCAGAGAGAGAGAGGAAGGGAGAGAGGCAGAGAGGGAGAGAGACATCAATGTATGGTTGCTTTTCACCTGCCTCCAACCATGGACCTGGCTGGAGACCTGGCTTGCAACCTGGTTATGTGCCCTGGCTGGGAATTAAACCAGCAACCTTTGGGTTTGCGGGCTGGCACCTTATCCACTGTGCCACCAGCCAGGGCTGGATTCTCTGCCTTTTTAACTTGTTTTGCAAGCCTACCCTGAAAGTAAACTATTTTTCTCAATTTATGTGCTTCTCACAAGATGTCCCAGCTGCCTAGAAAGGATCAAATAGAGCATTTTACACACATACCAAAAAAAAAAAAAAAAAAAAGAACAAACAGCTTAGGTGAATCATCTCTACTAGATTTGTAAAAACTCAAAGTTTGGATCGCTCCACCTAGGGGATTCTACGTCAAGTTGATATAACTGTACTTTTGTGCCTATTTATGCATTAAACAATATCTATTATTACACTAATTTATACACCCAAGCTTTCAGTGTGTTGAAAGTATTTTTCCTATTAAATTTATTTTCCAAATAAAAATGATGTGTTGGTCATTTCTTACTAATTTGATTTTTTTTAAAAAAAAAAAGATTTTATTTTATTATTTTTAGAAAGAGGGGAAGAGAGAGAGGCAGAGAGGGAGAGAGACATCAACGTATGGTTGCTTTTCACCTGCCTTCAGCCACAGACCTGACTGGAGACCTGGCTTGCAACCTACTTATGTTGCCCTGGCTGGGAATTGAACCTGCAACCTTTGGGTTCACAGGCCAGCGCCTTATCCACTGTGCTACCAGCCAGGGCTACTAATTTCAGTTTTAAAACTATACTTAAAAAATATATACTGGCCAAAATCTTTAAACTCTCAGACCCTTGTCCTATTGAAATATACCATCATAACTAATTTTTCCAATTGCTGCGGCAGATTGTGTTTTATGGGGAAAGGCAGTCAAGTTAATACACACATGCAAATCTCATCTGTAGCTGAATCTGTTCCGAATTTGGAGGATGGCAAACTTTACCCAGAGGGAATAGTTCATGTTTGTTGCTCTTTATTTCCTTTGAGATGAACAATTACTTTTTAATTCTAAAAACTGCAAAATGTTTATTTTGGTCTTCTAAATCTCAAGTCCTAATGGTTACTTACCTCATATCGGTACCTTTAATTTTTTTTTTAATTTATTGATTTTTAGAGAGCAAAAGGAGTGGGGGGAGAGAGAGAGGGAGGGAGGGAGAGGGAGAGGGAGAGATGCTATTCTACTTATTTATGCATCGACTGGTTGCTTCTCGTATGTGCTCAGACCAGAGATCAAACCCACAATCTTGGTGTATCGTGAAGATGCTCTAACCAACTGAGCTACAGGGAAGGGCCTCATATCAATATTTTCTGTGTATTCTTCCACAGGTGTGATGAAATAGATAGCTAAGCCTTTGCTACTGCCATACATAGAAATGCTTTCTGAGTTGCTCTTTTGATTTAAAAAATAAATAAAGGAGGGAAAAGGCAAATGCTTCATTTTTCTAATTTCAAAAGAACTCTTTAAAACTCTAGGGCCCTGGCTGGTAGCACAGTGGATAAGGCGCCGGCCTGCGAACACAAAGGTCGCAGGTTCGATTCCCCAGCCAGGGCACATAACAAGGTTGCAAACCAGGTCTCCAGTCAGGTCCGTGGCTGGAGGCAGGTGAAAAGCAACCATACATTGATGTCTCTCTCCCTCTCTGCCTCTCTCCCTTCCCCTCCTTCTAAAAATAATGAAATTGACGTTTCTCTCTCTCTCTGCCTCTCTCTCTCTCTCTCTCTCCCTTCCCCTCTCTCTGAAAATAATAAATAAAATCTAAAAAAAATAAAAATAAAAATAAAAAACCTCTAGCTCTGGCCCTGTAAGGAAGCTCAGTTTGTTGGAGCATCATCCTGATGTGCCAAGGTTTCAGATTTGAGCCCCAATCAGGAGACATACAAGAAACAACAAGTGTTCTGGCTGGTGGCTCAGTGGATAGGTGCCAGCCTGTGAACCTAAAGATCACTCATTCAATTCCCAGTCAAGGCACATAACCAGGTTGCAAGCCAGGCCCATAGCTGGAGGCAGATGAAAGACAGCCATACATTCATGTGTCTCTCCCTTTTTTCCTCTCTCCCTGCCCTTCTCTCTAAAAATAATGAATAAAAATCTTTAAAAAAAAGAAGCAAAAAGTGAATGCATCGATAAGTGGAACAACAAATCAATGTTTCTCTCTCTCTCTCTCTCTCTCTCTCTCTCTCTCTCTCTCCCTTCCTTCCTTCCTCTGTCTATCTAAAAACAAACAAGCAAACAAAAAACAACAACAACAAAATAAGATAAAACTTCTAGCTATGTTTCTATAATGAACTTCTGGCTACTTGCATTTTTTTTCTTTTTTTTAAAAAAGATTTTATTTATTATTTCCAGAGAGAGAGGGAGGGAGAAAGGCAGAGAGGGAGAGAAATATCAATGTATGGTTGCCTTTCATCTGCCTCCAGCTACGGACCCGGCTGGAGACCTGGCTTGCAACCTGGTTATGTGCCCTGGCTGGGGAATCGAACCATCGACCTTTGGGTTCGCAGGCCGGCACCTTATCCAACGTGCTACCAGCCAGGGCTACTTGCATTTTCTTTTCTTTCTTTCTTTTTTTTTTTTTAATTTTATTGTTGTTGTATTACATCCATCCCCTTTTTGCTCCCCTCTTACTTGCATTTTCTTAGTGTTATAAAGGCAGTGTTCTGCTTTATGGTTGGCAGTATGCATCAAACTGGACTAAATACTTTAGGAGAATTATATGAAGTGGGATGAGATATTGACCCAGGAGTAATTCACAGTCTTAAGGAACAAAACTTACCTACATACATGAAATGACTATGATTACAAAGTAAAAACTAGCGAAAGCATGATAATGTGGTAACAGCTATTTATAAGATTACCAAGGGGTTCTGTGTATACCTATTAAATCAATGACTAATGGGGTCATCAGGTGAGAGGGGCCAGTAATGAGGAGGGGGGTTGGAGGTAATGAATCTTGAGCTAAGTTTTGAAGGAAGTGAGATGATATTAATTGGTCAAGAATAAGTTGTGCCCTGGCTGGTGGCACAGTGGGTAAGGTGCTGGCCTGCAAACCCAAAGGTCGCTGGTTCGATTCCTGGTCAGGGCACATAACCAGGTTGCAAGCCAGGTCTCCTACCAGGTCTGTAGCTGGAGGCAGGTGAAAGGCAACCATACATTGATGTCTGCCTCTTTCTCCCTTCCCTTCTCTCTAAAAACTAATAAATAAAAATCTTAAAAAAAAAAGAATAAGTTGTAAGGGCATTGCAGGGTGAAGGCAGGTCATGTGCAGTGTCAGAGATGGAAGCAAGCAAAAGATGTTTGGGATAGAGGAAGAAGACTAGCTTCATGCAGTTATTCAGTTGCTGGGCACTCTGGACCTAATGGTACTTAAGTCAGTAAAGAATGAATTAACAAGATTGTACTGGTATGAGGGAAATGAACTGGGCACTTTATTAGAGAAATATGTGAAAGTGAGGGAAATATTCTATTCTATTTTATTTATTTATTTAAAAGATTTGATTTATTATTTTTCAGAGAGAGGGGAGGGGAGAGAGACAGAGAGGGAGAGAGACATCTATGTATGGTTGCCTTTCACCTGCCTCCAGCCATGAACCTGGCTGGAGACCTGGCTTGCAACCTGGTTATGTGCCCTGGCTGGAAACCAAACCAGAAACCTCTGGGTTTGCAGGCTGACACCTTATCCACTGTGCCACCAGCCAGGGCGGAAGGAAATATTTTAAATCAGGGAGCCAGGGAAGGCTACTCTGAGATGTGACATTTGAGATGAGACCTGGAGGGTGGTGAGAATGAGCCAACCATGCAAAGAACTAGGGAGAACAGTCCTGGCTGAGAAAGCAGAAGGCTCCAAAGTGGTGCTGCTAGTGGGAAAAGACTTAGTGAACAGAAAAGCGCTGAGCGTAGCCAGCATGATGAGTGAGTGAGTGAGTGAGTGAATGTGTGAGATGAGGTTGGGTAGAGCCAGATCATATGTGGCCATTTGGGCACAGTAAGAAGTTAGATTTTACTTCAAATGTAGCGGGGAGTCATTGAAGACTTTTATGCAGAGAAGATACAATCTGATTTCCATTTAAAATTTTTCCTTCTGGTTGCTGTGCGGGTAATCTTAAGCATAAAACCCGTGTTCTGGAAATTCAGGTCAAATTTTAGCTAGCTCCCACTAAATCTGCTGCCCCTGCAGTGACCGCATGTTTTTAAAAATTACCCTTATCTGCAGACAGGGATTTAGCAACTTCTTTGTTCTCAGAATCAACTCCCCAGCTCCCCATTGAAGCCAGCTGCAGGGAGTTCCTCCAACCTCCCTCCACCCTCATCAACTCTCTGCTTCCCTTTAAACTACCCCACCCACCCCCCAACCCCCCCACCCCCGTCAGCCCACCTGTCGCAGGTGGCCAAATAAACCTTTTAAACTCTTGGCCTGTTCTCCTGTCTTTTCTCCTCTCACTCTTGCCGGCCCGACACAGTCATTGTACAGTCTGGTGGTAATTCCTCAAGTGGTTCAACATGGAGGTACCATATGGCCCAGCAATTCCTCTCTTAGGCATACATACCACAGAAACAAAAACATAAGTCCACATAAAAACGTGTACATGTTCTAATCCTGGAATAGCGCTTTACCATTGTTAATGAGACTGCGAGGGGAGGCACAAGGCAATGCTCCTCACCTAGAACTTCAGAGAAGTCAGTTGAAGGACATGACTGAGGAAAAGGCTGGCTGATGCTTAAGAAAATCACTATTAACCATCAGTACCTGGTTTCAGTGGACAACATACAATGGTTTACTGCTTTTATTGTCCGTGCCTACAGATAATTTATTTTGTATTTTTGAATAAAAATACATTTGTACATTCCTGATAGCTGAGTGCAAGAGCCATGTACCAATGTACGGCTTTCCACTTAAATCACTGAGGTATTTTTACTACTATTCTGTTAAAATCAGGATTTTAGTGCTTGCCATCACCCGATGAGAAGTTAAGCAGCTTTTCTGTGGAGAGCAAGAATAATTGTGTACAAAGTAGAGAAATATCCAATTATGTGACGTTTGTGTAATAAAAACTTGTTTAAAGTTAAAAAAAACAACAACTTGTATGGGCATTTTTATAGCAACATCATTCATAATAGGCAGAAAGTGGAAATGACCCAAATGTCTATCAACTGATAAATGCAGAAACAGCATGTGATGTATCCGTAGAACTACTTAGCAATGGAAAGGAATTGACTATTGATACACAAAAAGAATGGATGAATCTCAATATATATGGAAAGAAGGCAGACAGACACCCCTGCCCTCAGCAAGGGTACATAATTTATGGTTCCATTTATATGAAATTCTAAGAAAGATAAACGAATTTCTAGTGACAGAAAACAGATCAGTGGTTGTTTAAGGACAGAAGAAGGGATTAAAATGGGGCACAAGAAAATTTAGGTTTGTGAGAAATAGGCTTACCCAGTCTGTAAAACAAATGGACAATGAGGCCAAGAGTATAGCAAAAGTGAGACATTTATTTCTGTTCTTGCAAAGGCTGGTGCCTGGTGGAATCTGGTGGGCAGGCACACCAAAGGGGGAGAAACAGACGAATAATTTAGCCCTGATTTAGCAATCCTTCCCCCATCCCTTCATTGCCTGAGTACTTCGGAGTCACGATCTAGTGCAATCATGTCTAAAGAGATGATTGGGCAGTTTAAACTCTAGTGCAGGCAACTTTTGTCATAAATGTGACCATCCCTCCTTTCTTTTGTTCTTGGAGTTATCCCTGATGGGCTGCAGAAGTCCCTAGCCCTTCATGCTGTCACATTTTCACTTGTGTACCCTAGCCCTTTCTTTGCTATTTTGTTTACTCAGAGCCTTCCTGATTCATTTGCTGTCTGGCCTAGCCTTTAATAATTATCCACTGTGGCTTAGCCTGGTTTGCGAGTCCCCTGCTACCTTGTTTCTCACAGGTTGGTGCTGGAAATGTTCACTATCATAATTGTGATGGTTTCATGGGTATATACATATGCAATAATTAAAAAAAACAGCAATTGCACACTTTAAATGGTGTTAATACAATTTAAATTATTTATTTATTTATTTATTTTAGAAAGAGGGGAAGGGAGAGAGGCAGAGAGGGAGAGAGACATCAATGTACGATTGCCTTTCACCTGCCTCCAGCCATGGATCTGGCTGGAGACCTGGCTTGCAACCCGGTTATAAGCCCTGGTTGGAGAATCGAACCAGCAACCTTTGGGTTCGTAGGCCGATGCCTTACCCACTGTGCCACCAGCCAGGGCAGGAATCCATTTTTAATGAATTGACCAGCCATAAAACATTATCAGCATCATTATCATTAAAATTAGTCTCTAGTAAGGCTCAGGCCTGCAAACCCAAAGGTCGCTGGTTTGATTCCCCAGCCAGGGGCACATAACCAGGTCTCCAGCCAGGTCTGTAGCTGGAGGCAGGTGAAAGGCAACCATACATTGATGTCTCTCTTCCTCTCTGACTCTCTCCCTTCCCCTATCTCTGGAAATAAATAAAATATTTTAAAAAATAATAAAATTAGTCTCTATTTTATTTGGATCTTGCTGCCAGTTTCCTTTTTCTTCTTTTCCCTTTTTTAAAAAAATATTTTATTTATTAATTTCAGAGAGAAGGGCAGGGAGGGAAGAAATAAGGGAGAGAAACATCAATGTGTGGTTGCCTTTCACCTGCCTCCCACTACGGACCTGGCTGGAGACCTGGCTTGCAACCTGGTTATGTGCCCTGACTGGGAATTGAACCAGCGACTTTTGGATTTGCAGGCCAGCGCCAATCCACTAAGCCACACTTCTTTTACTTTTTAATTTTCTTTAACCTTCAGACATAAAAAAATGTTGCCACAAAACAGTATAATTTCCAAAAAATAAAGATAAATAATTTCCATATAGCCTTCATTCAGTTTCTCCAAATGTTAACATCTTACATAACCACTGTAGCTAAGAATAGTATTGGTAGACCACTATTAACTAATCTGCAGATATTCAAATTTCACCAATAGTACCATCAATGTCAATTTTCTGGTTCAGGATCCAATCCAGGATCACACATTGTATTAAGCTATCATTCTCCTTAGTCTCCTTGAATATGTATCAGTTCCTCAGTTTTTCTTTGTTTTCCACGACCTTAACGCTTTTGAGAACTTCTGATTCCTTGAAGGATACCTGGTCATAGGCAACTAGGAGTGCTCCAACTTATAGTGGATTTGGAAGAATACCAAACCAGGCCTGAAGTTGCTTTTAAATGACTCATCTTGTATTTCATCTTCAGTAAAAGTACACTTAGGTACCCAAAGACTGAGATGGCCAGATTCTATGTAATTATTTGATCATCTTTTTTTTTTTTTTTTTTTTTTGTAGAAAAGTAGAAATCTAACAGTAATAAATGAGGAAATGCTTGAAACTGGAAAAGGTATCGGAAATAGAATACAATAGGGACTTAATGCTCAAAGGAAGTATCTTTAGAGGTAGAAAAGGAGTAGATAAGAGATAGCCCTGCATTTCAAAGCCTAATTAACATTTGAATATAACACGTTGATCAGAATGTCAAGGGCTCAAACTAGAAAGATTTTGAATTTTATTTTGAAATGTGTTCTAAAAACCACCTTCCTCTAAATAAAATGCTCTGAACATTTTTGCTTTAGGTGTTAATCCTGTCCCTAGTGGTAGAGGAGTGACTATCATTATCAAAGAATATGCTCTATCATTCTCTGAAACTGTACAACAAAGTTATTTTTGTATCCAGATGCATCACTAATTAAAATCAGCTAATGAGAAAACTAGCAGCCTCTCATAAACACAGGTCAAAGACACCTAGCAAAATTAACACAACTGGATTCAAATTTGCTCTTCTTTTTCTTTTATTTTTTTTAAGTTTTTAATAATTATTTTTAGAGAGGAGGTCAGGGAGGGAGGAAGAAAGGGAGAGACACATCAATGTATGGTTGCCTTTCACCTGCCTCCAGCTACAGACCTGGCTGGAGACCTGGCTTGCAACCTGGTCATGTGCCCTGGCTGGGAATCGAACCAGCAACCTTTGGAATCACAGGCCAGCACTGTGCCACCGGCCAGGGCCTCAAACCTGCTCTTCTTTAACTTGGGTGCCCTCCACATTGGGTTGCTGGGGTTCTTGGGAGGGCTAACAAATTGTATACTTAAAGGACCTGAAAATCTTAGAGGAACCCTAGACTTGGGTCCTTTGATGGGCAGAGCTGGAGAAAGGTGGAGGGGTGAGGGATATGCCCCCTATGTCTTCAGCATGCTGTACAGCTAAGGTTCAGCTGCACTGTGGTTTTCAAGAGCTATCCTTATTATTTTTCATTTAAAATTTTTATTCAATTACAATTGTCCCAATTTTTCCCATTGCTCTTCAGACCCACCCACCTGGCTTCCGCAGTCAATCCCCACCCTTGTCCATGTCCATTTTTATAAATATTATTGTGATCACTTAGATGCAGGATTTGTGATCATACTCTTGGCCCCCATTATGAACCTGAAAGAGCTCATTCAAACTAATAAGTACGTTTCTAAAGCCATAGGTGCCAAATGCTTACCTAGTACACAGATTAAGGGGCTCAGTAAGCACTTCTCCATGGACACAATGGCTGCCAATCTAATTCCACTGATTCCTCTAAAATTTTCTGGAGTTCAGGAATCTACCCAATCCACGAACACTTTGCCTGGAGTCCAGGAAGCCAAATGTCAACCTAGTTCACACAGCCTCTTAATCCATCCTGTACAAAACTCTGAATTTGACTTCTGGGTACAGTAACTTCCCAGCTCCCAACAGAGTTCTTTGGCCTCTCCTCTGCCAATTTCCAGCAACATCTTTGTTAAACTGCATTTGCAAACTCAGATCTGGAGCATCTACTGTTCCCCAGATTTCCTTTGGCTTCACGGGTAAAACCAAGGCAGTGCCAGGTCTAGAGTGAGGAAGCACTTGCCTTGGCACAAAACTTAAGGATGCTCCTAATAATTTAGTAATCAAAATAAGTAACTTTAACACACTATTTTAAGAACTCAAAATTCATGATGGACACCTGCCTGGTAGCACAGTGGATATGGCGCCAGCCTGCGAACCCAAAGGTCACTGGTTCAATTCCCAGCCAGGGCACATAACCAGGTTGCAAGCCAGGTCTCCAGCCAGGTCCGTAGCTGGAGGCAGGTGAAAGGCAACCATACATTGATGTCTCTCTTCCTTTCTTCCTCCCTCCCTGCCCTCCTCTCTAAAAATAATGAATGAATGAATGAGTAAATAAGATCGCTTATACTACATCAATAAGTAAATTGAAGCCCTGGCTGGTAGCACAGTGGATATGGTGCCAGCTTGCGAATCCAGAGGTTGCTGGTTCAATTCCGAGGCAGGGCACATAACCAGGTTGCAAGCCAGGTCTCCAGCCAGGTCCATGGCTGGAGGTAGGTGAAAGGCAAACATACATTGATGTCTCTCTCCCTCCCTGCCTTTCTCCCTTCCTCTCTCTCTGTGGAAATAATAAAGTATTTTTTAAAAATTCATGATGAACCAATGATCAAAATTTTTTAAAAACACCGGATCTCCAAACCCCACACTTGCATTGACCCTGCCTCACTGGCCTTACACTAGTCCCAAGCCTGGGGGTTCCAATTAAACTTATTTACTAAAACGGTGACCGGCCAGCGGGCCACAGTTTGCCTGTATGAAAATTTTAAAGTGTTGTATTAAGTATTAGCTTGATCACCAGCTTTTTGTTTTATTTTTACTTTATTTTATCTCGCTGTTTCGGTAGAATCTGCGCCTCTCTCTTGTTCCAGCCCTGCCCCAGAGGCTTTTGTCCAAGCACATGGTGACCTTGGCACCCCTCCCCGCTCCCAGGCCTCTCCCTGGGTCCAACGTCCGAATCCCGGAGATTCCCTGGGGCCTCCCTCCCTCCAATCAGGTCAGCTCCCGAGGCCCAGCCTCAGGGCTAACAGGGCGGCCTAGGCCGGACTCCGCGGCTCCTCCCCCGCCGCGCCTCGCGGCGCCTCGCCATTCAGCAGCCCCGCGTCTTAGCGCACCGCCCGCCAGGCCCGCCTCCGACGCCGGCCTCCGGAGCGCCGGCTTCGCATATATAAGTCGGCCATTTGCTTTGCTCCGCCTTAGAGCCCCGGAGTCCCAGCCGGTGTAGAATCTAGTTCTGCGTTCTCCTGCTCCTTCTTTCCTTTCAACATGACAGATGCTGCTGTGTCCTTTATCAAGGACTTCCTGGCTGGTGGAGTGGCCGCGGCCATCTCCAAGACAGCCGTAGCGCCCATCGAGCGGGTCAAGCTGCTGCTGCAGGTACATCATGGGATCGGGGAGCCAGACCAGGAAGTCGGGGGGGGGGGTCGCGCAGAAAGCGGGGCTCTAGGAATAGAGGGGTCAGGCTCTTTAGGAAGATCCAGGGAAGTGGCAGCATGGGGGCCTGGGTGGCCGCAGATGCGGAGGAAAAGGCAAAATAAGGAAGGATCTCGAGTGACCTTAAGTTCCAAATGTAGGAAGGGGTCGCGGAGAGCGGGAAGGAGGTGAACTAAGGCCGAGGCGTCAGCACCCGGAGGCCGTGAATCAGACGGGGCAGTCTGGGGTGGTTAGGGGACTCCCCGAACCTTGGGGTCGGGGGCAAAACCCGAAAGCCTGCGAACACCTGTCCTTGCCGGAGACCTCAAGGTCGCGGCAAGGAGATGTTAGTCGTGGGGAAGCCACGCGGCGGCTACAGCGGCCGCGTTCCAACCCTGCCGGGCCGGAAGCCTGTGCGAATAGCGTGAGTCTTGCGTCCGCCTCCGCGCAGCCGCCGGCGTGTCCCCGCCGCCCGCTTGTGCCGCGCACTCGGGCTCTAGGGGGCGCAATCGGACGGGCGGAAGGGAGTGGTGGCCCGCGGGTCACCTCTAGGAGAGGGCTTAGCGGAGCGGCGGGAGAGGAGCATCTCTGGGTAGCTGAGGCGTAGGACCTGGTCACCAAGGTGACCGCACCCTACGTGTGACTCGCCTTAGTGCTTCTGAACCTTTCTCCCAGTTACAAAGGTCACTGGTCTGCTTGAGGCTGCCCCCCCCCGCACCCAAAAGGGGTGGAGGCTTAATATCGCTAACGATGCAGATCACATCTACAACCTGTGACAGCTGTCACAGGGTTGGGGAGGGTACAGCTTGTGATACGGAAGACTAGATAGGGGAGGGGCTGACCTTAAATTGTGTTGCTTGAAATAATATAGTCTCTCATGGACAGAGTATTTTGATGGTTGTGAGATGGGAGTGGGGGAATAGGTGAAGAGGTGAGGGGATTCAAAAATACAAATAGGTCGTTACAGAATGACCATGGGGATGTACAGTATGGGAAATAGAGTAGCCAAAAAACTTAGATGCATGATCCGTGGACATGAACTGTGGTGGAGGGATTGCCTGAGGGAGTAGGGGTACTGGTTAGAGGGGGGCAAAGAGGGGAAATCAGGACAACTGTAATAGCGTAATCAATAAAATATAATTTGAAAAATATATTCTCTTCCCATATCCCTTATCCATGGTTTCTGTTGGCCTCCTTGTCTACAGGTGCAGCATGCCAGCAAGCAAATCACCGCCGATAAGCAATACAAGGGCATTATAGACTGCGTGGTTCGTATCCCCAAGGAGCAGGGAGTCCTGTCCTTCTGGCGTGGTAACCTGGCCAATGTCATCAGATACTTCCCCACCCAGGCTCTCAACTTCGCCTTCAAAGATAAATACAAGCAGATCTTCCTGGGTGGTGTGGACAAGAGAACCCAGTTTTGGCGCTACTTTGCAGGAAATCTGGCATCAGGTGGTGCCGCTGGGGCCACCTCTTTGTGTTTTGTGTATCCTCTTGATTTTGCCCGTA
>PVIW01012271.1:0-32915 GCA_004026585.1 Noctilio leporinus
TGGGAAGAATTAACATCATTAAAATGTCCATACTACCCAAAGCAATCTACATATTCAATGCAATCCCAATTAAAATACCAATGACAGACTTCACAGAAATAGAAAAAATACTTCAAAAATTTATATGGAGCCAAAAACGCCCACGAATAGCCACCACAATCTTGAGAAAGAAGAACAAGGTTGGAGGAATCACAATCCCGGACTTCAAACAATACTACAAGGCTACTGTCATCAAAACAGCATGGTACTGGCATAAGAATAGACATATAAAGCCAATAGTTTCAACAGTTAATTTAACCATATACTGTTTGAAACAGATTTCTTTCTTTCTTGTTTTATTTTGACACTATTACAGATGCTCCCCATTTCCCTCACATTTTTCCACCTCCACCCAGCCCCCTCAATTCTCAGTCTTCACTGTATTATTGTCCGTGTCCATGAGCTTTGCATATATGTATTTCACCTAATCTCCTCCAATCCTCCACCACTTCTTCCCCTCTGATATCTGTCAGTCTGTTTCATGTATTCATGCCTCTGGTTTTATTTTATTCATTGGTTTATTTTTTTCATTAGATTCTACATATGAGTGGGAGAGCTTATCGTATTTGTCTTTCTCTGATTGGTTTATTTCACTTAGCATAATAATCTCCAGGCTCATGAATGCTGTCATGAGGATAAGAGTTCTTTCTCTTTTACAACCAAGTAGCATTCCATTATGTAAATGTACCACAGATTTTTTATCCACTCCACCACTGATGGGGACTTGAGGTACTTTCAGATCTTGGCTATTGTAAATAATGCAGCTATGAACATAGGGGTATGTATAATGTATATTTCTGATTGGTGTTTTAGGATTCTTTGAATATGTTTCCAGAAATGGGATGGCTGGGTCAAACCAATAAGTGCTGGTAAGGATGCGGAGAAAAAGGAACCCTAGTGCACTGCTGGTGGAAATGCTGACTGGTGCAGCCACTATGGAAAACAGTATGGGGTTTCCTTAGATTTCTTTCTAAAATAACAAATAAAAACAAAACAAAAACAGAGGATCTGGTCAAGATGACAGTGTAGGCAGACATAGCTTGCCTCTTCACACAACTACATCAAAATTATAACAAAAATATAGAATGACCATCAGCCAGAACTATCAGAAATCAACTTGAATAGAAGTCTGATAACTACAGAATTAAAGAAATCAATGTCCATCAAGACAGTAATGGCAAGCTGGTGCTATATCCATCAACCTAACACAGTTTGAAACCACCTCAGAGATCCCAAGAGATTCTGTCCCACCCAGTTTACTGGCCCACCCACGCTGCTTTTCCATGTGAAGGTCTGGTCTTGGCTCATGTTTCACAACTTCCTAAATCCTATCAAACAAGCAACAGCTGGCCTCAGTGAGCTCCAGACCAAGCAGTAGGGACAGAGATTAGATTCACAGTTTAACTTCCCTTGTGAATCTCCAAGCTCAGCACAAGTAGCAGCCATCTCAGATTGCTTTATAGCTCAGGTGGAGTGGCTGTAGGCAAAACACAAGTGGGGGCTGCCCTTGGCTTGCACCACCCGGAAAACCCCACCCCACAGCTAGCACACCCAGATGACAGCTATACAGGCCACATTGGAGCAACACCACCCTGCACCTGCACAGCTGATCCTCTATAGAGGGTGGAGGTTGGTGGTCAGGGGTCAAAGCTAGTCCTTGCCTCTGGCTGGCCTGGTGAACCTCTGCCATTGATCTGACAACAACAGCAATGGCTCATCTAAGAAAAAAGGGTGTACTCAGCCCACATGAAGGGCATAACTCAAGTACCCAGCTCAGGTGATAGGAGGGGCTTGGGCGCTGGACCCTAGAGGATACCTACTACATTAGGACATATGACCAAGACATGGAGTCAAAGCAGCTCTACACAATACACAGAAACAAACCCAGGAGGCTGCCAAATTGAGAAGGCAAAGATATATGGCCAAATAAAAGAACAGAACAAAAGCCAAATATATATATAAATAAAATAAACATGGTGAAACTGATCTCCTGGCTCTGACAAATGCCTAAGACCTTATCCCTTAAACATAAGGAAGAAGTAAACAATCGACCACTACATAATGAATAAACAAGAATTGAAAAAAATGAGGAGAGGCTTAGGAACCTCTAGGACACCTTCAAACCTGCCAACATTCAAATCACAGGGGTTTCAGAAGGAAAAGAGGAAAAGCAAGAAATTAAAAACTTATGTGAAAAAATAATGAAGGAAAACTTCCCAAGTTTGGCAAAGAAAATAGACATACAAGTCCAGGAAGCACAGAAAGTCCCAAACAATCTAGACCCAAAGAGGACCACAACCAGACAAATCATAATTAAAATGCCAAAGATGAAAAATAAAGAGAGGATCTTAAAGGCACCAAAAGAAAAGAAGAGAGTTACCTACAACAGGATTACCATAGGACTTTCAGTTGATCTCTTAAAAGTAAATTTGCAGGCAAGAAGGGACTAGCAAGAAGTACTTAAAGTGATGAGGAGCAAGGACCTACAACCAAAATTACTCTATCCAACAAAGCTATCATTTAGAATGGAAAGGCAGATAAAAAGCTTCCCAGAGAAGGTAAAGCAAAAGGAGTTCATTATCACCAAACCATCATTATAGGAAAAGTTAAGGGGACTTATTTAAACAAAAGAAGGTCAAAACTGTGAAATTTAAAATGACAACAAACTCACAGCTATCAACAGAATCCTAAAAATGAACACAAAAACAAACTAAGCAAACAACAAAATAGGAAGAGGATCATAGGTAAGGGAATTATTTGGAGGGTTATCTGCTTGGAGGAAGAAAGGAGAGGGGTAGAGAAATGGTAGAGGGATTAAGATGCATAATTGATAGGAACTAAATTGACAGGGGTATGTTAAGAATAGTATAGGAAGTGGTAAAGCCAAAGTACTTTCATGAATTACCCATGGATAAGAAGTAAGGGGGCAGATTGCTGAGGGTACTGGGCAGAGGAGGGCAAAGGGGAAAAAATTGGGATAACTATAATAGAATAATCAATAAAATATACTTAAAAAAACAAACAATGCAGATCCCCTAGGATCAACTACTTAACATATTTCTCATCTTCTTACAACAATAGACTTTCTATTCACAATTTTATGGCTATAAAAGAATTTTAGTACTTCTTTTTAAATATAAGGAAAACTAATAAAAAATAATTTATTAGAAAAAATTATTGAGATGCAAGTATTTCTAAAACAGTTGACTACTCCCATATTCTGCAAATATTTATTGTCTACCATGTGTGAAGTGTCATCCTAGGAGCTACAGGTACAGCAATGAACAGAAAGGATTCATATCCTCAAGGAGTCTGCATTCTGGATGGGCAGGTAAAGATGAACATAAAACAAAATGTAAAAAGTTAAAAAGGTAATTTGCTTAATGAATTCAAGTGTTATGGAGTAAAATGAAGCAAGGAAATAAAATGGGGTAGGGGGGCCATTTTAAGTTAAGTGGTTAGAAAAACTTCCCTAGAAAGGTGTTATTTAAGTCAACACTGCACAAAGATAAAAGGAAGAAGCCAAACAGATACCTGGAGAAGAGCCTCAATATTCAGATGCCATGTCCTATCTTTGGTTCACTTAATAAGCAAATCCATTCAATGTTACGTAGGACAGGTCTTTTTGACCGAGGAGCAAGATAATCTAAAAAGCTTAAGTTGTACTTTGAAAGTTCACTTTCTCTTTGCAAATTTGTAGTTTTCCTCTTGTATCTCTGGACAATTTAGTTGTCCTTACTTTAACTCATTTACTTCTTATTTTTTGATAATTGGAAAATGTAAAATTTTGGATAGACCTCTGATGGTATTGATTCTACTTTGTAATAATCAAGGGGTTTGCTGCATAATTATTAGAAAACCACGTTTGTTTGTTTTTTTTAGCACAATTCAATGTGTTCAAATTTCTCACAATCCAGAAACAGATGGTAAATCTGACCACTGGCTGATCTTTCTGCCTGGAGGGTCACTCAATTTCATCTCTTAATTTTTTTAAAGGAAATACAAAGGCAGAATTGGGGGTTACTTATTAGTTTTGGGCAAATTGCTAGGCTTAGATGATCTCATGTTGGACACTTCCTATAGTCAAATTGATACTGACCAAAACATATCAAATCATTCAGGAAGAAAAGATTTGATATGGGTAAGCCACCTTAAAAACCCAAGAATTGTGGTATGAGAGATTGAGTTGAAAGCCTCTTTATAACATTCTAATACTAAAGTTTAGCTTTGTAACATAGACAGGGATACTAAGACATGAGATAAGTGGTATGTCAAAGTTACACCAGAAAGGAAAGTAAAAGTGTGGGTTTTACAAGGAAGGGGCATTGGGGGTGGGGACAGGGGGTGTGATAAGAAGTTGAATGAAATGGGATATAACAGAAAGAAAAGACATGGAGTTTGATCATGTTAATATGGTGTAGTTAAAGCATATTTCATTTAGAACAAATTGAAAGGTATGAGCTGCTAAGAGATAAAGGTAATCCAATGTTATTCAAGAATATTTTATTCATTATTCTATTATTGTGTGCCATCCTCATAACCTTAGTGTCATTATTCTCTTCTTTTCTTCCTCAAATCACAACTTCTTGTCTGCAGTTTCTTATCTTAGCAAACACCATTGCCATCCATCCTAATGCTCAAGCAAGAGATAAGAATTATCTTTGACTTTTCCCTTTACTTTGCATCCCACATTCCCACCTCTCCTTGTCTAGATGAGACAGCCATCTTCTGGATATTGAGACATCTCTAGTTGGTCTTCATGCTCCCAGTTTTGCACTATTTATATTCTAACACTCATCTATTTTCCATAATGTTATCAGAGTTCCTTTTCTAAAACCTAAATCACATCATGTCTTCCTTCTTCTTAAAGTTGTCTAGCATTTATCTACCCATGGATTTTAGGTTAGGATCCAAACTACCAGTATGTTTGTTATATCAGGCTTTTAATGATGGTCCCCTTCCTATTTCTTAAAGACTATCCCTTGTTACTCCCCTTCCAAACACTGAACACTCCATTCCTGTTTGGCTTTCCCAGAATGACACCCTCTAACCCATTGCCCTTGGTTTGCCTCCCCTTGCCCCTCTTTCAAAGTTCAGTTCAGGAATTGTCTCTTCTAGGAAGTCTTTTGTCATTCCCCAGGATAGGCAGAATAACTGCCCTACATTGTTTCGTAATTCTTTCTACATTTCTCTTTATTAAGAGAGGAAACTATGATTTTTTTCCCTGTGTCTTCAGATTCTCAGTTAGTTGTGGTATATAACGAGCATAAATTAATATTTGTTGAGTAAATAATTACATGCATACCAGACAATCAAATAAGCTCCTGAATAACAAGAAAAATAAAATGGGGTGACTGCCTTAAAAAGCTAACAGTTAATTATACTTGGTTGTGGATTTCTCTAATAGCTTATATAGGGTGGGATAAAAGTAGATTTATAGTTGTGAGTACACACAACACAGTTTATTCTTGTATTTATTAATTAGTATATTACTTTTCCATACAAAGAGCTGTAAACTTGTTTACTTACCCCAATCTGTATGTATAATGATTTAGGCTCCTAAAATAATGATGGTGTTGAGTTCAGATTTGAATAGCCCCAATGCTTCATTTGCTCTTAAATTTAAAGAAGCTTGTTTATGTCTGAGTTGAATTTGAATTCCATTTGATACCACATTACAAAATATGAATGATCCAACCCACCTTTCAATTAAGTGAAAGAAGCAGTGATTTAACATGAACTATAAATGTATTAAAAATGTCACAATCACTTTATTTATAGAGCAACATAAAAATGTATTCAGGTACTTAAGGAAGAAATTGGCACAGACTGAGCAGAGAAGATGGGGCAGAAGGGATTACTTAGAGATCTAAAAACACAGCCCTGCAATATCTCAAAGCTGAGTTTCAAATCCAGTGTGGGCCAAGACAACCTGTTATTCTCCAGAGACTGAGCACTGCCTATCTTATAGTTCGCTGTGTGTGCTTTTCATATTGCTCGAGGACTCCATGTACTTAAAAAAACCTCATGGGATTTTCTTATAAGTGATAATGCTATCCCTAATAAGCTTAGCCAAATTCAGAGAACTCCTTGATACATAAGTGGCAGCTCTGGAAAATGCCCTCGGGTTGTTGGCCATTCTACAAAAATCAAGTTCAGTAAACACTTTAGAACTTGAGTTTGCCAGAAAGTTATCTCATACAGCTTTTGCCTGCCACACCTGATCTCTCTTAATAAAGTGTCTAATTATTGATTTTGTATGAGTAACAATCTATTTCTTAAAACTAGTGAGAAACATATCTTTGACTTTTCAAATATGTGTGGGAAGTAACCTGGTTTGTTTACTTCTATCCTTCTAACTTGTTTTATGCAATATCCACAAAAGACAATATGAACAGAAGAGAAGGGGACACCTGCATAACTTGGAAATTTTATGATTGATAAGCATTTTCTTGTCAATTGAAGACATTTGCATGACAAGTACTTATCATATAAGGTGGTTCTTGGTTATAAAGAAATAGATTTTAGTCTGATAAAGGCCTTCAAGATTCCAAGCGTCATTCTCTTCAGGGTGAGAGGATTAGTTCTGACATTTCAGAACATTTGAAGGTCTGTCCGGAAAGTATCAAGCCAGTGTCAGTATAATTAAAACAGTTTGTACAGCTGATACTTTCAGGGCAGACCTCATGGTCTTATTATATTCTGAATCCAGTTACTCAGTGAGGAAAGAAAAAGCATTTGACTCTCAGCATACCAACAGATGCACACAAACATATTTAGAGAATTTAGAATGAACGTAGATAAAGGGCTGATGAATTGGAACAAGAAGAGCCATCAGGTCTAAAGCAGGGGAAAACCTAGTGTCTGACACTATTTATATAGTGTCTGACAGATTCACTATTCTATCAGCCTAAGAGAAGAAGGTATGTAACATCTTTGAAGGATTTTGTAACTGTGCACAAACAAAAACTGTATTTAAAGCTAAGCCCAACCAACAATTTGTAACTTTAGGGGAGAGATGAAAAATCTTAAAGGTAGGCATATATAATCAGGAAAATTAAATTTCGGTCATGAGGATGCTTGGTCTCAATCTGCCAGTTTTCCTGAGGCTTGTCAAGAAAATAACAAACCAAGTAACTCTAGAAAATCACAGCCATCTCAACCCAAAGATACTCACATTCTTACCTAAGTGTTCCAACCAATTTCTGAAGGTGCTTTGAACAGTATAGATCTGAGTGTCCCTTGACATCTCAAGAAGACTGAAGAGAGCTTGTAGAAATAGAATATTTACTCATCGGGACCCTTTTTAGGTGAGAGGCAGCTGAGGCAAATCTTCAATTGTGCACCATAACACATGAAATCAAGCTAAGATTAATCTTTAGAAAAAGTCTTTTAAGAAAAGCCCAAGGACAATGTGGAGCCCAGGGAGCATAATGGAAAGCCTTGACCAGGTGATGGATGAAAAAATACTTTAGATATGAGTGCCTGCATGCAGGTATACATGCTAATTGTGGGCATATGTATTGATGTTAAAACTTGCCTATGAATCTCAGATGGTTTGTGTTTTTTTGTTTGCCTGTTTGTTTTTGTTCTTTCTCATTTCTTTAGTACTAGCCATCTACTCCCTGCAAGGTTATATTCTATCTTCTTTCAACACAAAGGGCCTGACAGTAATTGTAATATCCAAAAATGGCTTAATCTTGGGTATAGTAGACAGAATACTAGCCTCCCACCCAAGATGTCTTATTCCTTGAAATCTGTAAATATGTTACTTTACATGACAATAGAAATTTTGTAAGTGTGATTGACTAAAGACCTTGAGGTGAAGAGATTATCATGAATTGCATTGGTGATTTCAATATAAACACAAGGTTTGTAAAAGATGGAAGAGGATAGTACAAGAGTTAGAGAAGATGGGACAGCAGAAGCAGCAGTCAGAGTGATGTGGGGCCATGGCTACTGAAAGCAGCAGGCTGCCTCTAGAAGTTGGGGAAGACAAAGAAACAAATTCTCTAGAGCCTCCAGAAAAGGTGCAGCCCTGCTGACTCATTTTAGGCTTTGATGACCAGAAATACATTCATGTTGTTTTAAGCTACAAGTAATTTGTTAAAGCAGCAACAGGATACTAATACACTGGGTGAACCTCTTCACAGATATTTTTCCAGGAAAATACAACATTTTGACCATTCAACTTCTTAACACTTATTTATTTATCATTCATTTTCTGTCAATTCTACTCACTTTTCCAGGAGCTGATAAGATAAATATGTGGATCCTGTCTTTAGGAGCATACAATCAAATGAGAGTAGATATAGTAGGAGTATAGACAGAGTATACCTTGTCTATAGGAAGGTAAGTTCTGCTTAGACAATAATTGGAAGATATATTCTTAAATGAAAATTTGTAAGGTAGATTTTGTTGTTGCTATTGTTTTCAGTTGTCAAGTTGGGAGACAAGAAGAAAAATCATTTTAGGCAAAAAGTAGGGAAAAAACCTCCAGATGCTGAAACAGCTGAATATGTTCTGGTGGGAATGAAGTGTCTATGCTGATAGAGACAAAGCTGAAGACCTAAGTTCAGAAGAAAAAGTCTGGGCTTTATCTGGTGAGCTATGAAGGAATATTAATAAGAATAGCATCCTTTGAGACCTATATTTTAAGAGAGTGATTAAGTAAAAAGCCAGAGTCAAAACCAGACAAGAAGTTTACAGGGCATTGCAATGATCAGAGCCAAAGGTAAACAAACTGATCTAAAACCTCAGCATAAAAATGGAGAAAGTATATTGAATAAAGAAATATTAGGATGATATAATCAGCTGGACTTAATGTTTGGTAGGGTATAGTAGGAAGAGAAAGGGAGAAATTTTGGATGAAATCTGCAATTGAGGCTTGGGTAGTTAGTATGTTTTGTTTTGTTTTGTTTAAGAGAGGACCTTCAGGGAGAGAATCAGCTTCATATAAACAAATAATAATTTGATCTCTATAACCAAGTCTCTGTTTTATGAATTCTTTGAGATTCTAATTACTCCATGAAATAATGTATATGTTGTCAGAAGAAAAGGAACCACATTTTCCACCTTAACATTTGCCTTGCCTACAATAATGCTAGGCACATGATAAATTCTTGCTGAATTGAAAAAAATATTGTACTCAGCAAGAAAAAGGTGTGTTTTGACTTCAATTCAGAATGAAGCTTGGGGTTTTAAATTATCCTGAAGGTCAATCAACATAGAGGTAGGCAAAAGCATATCTCTTAGAAATGAATTAAAGAACTATTGATGTTAGAACTTTTCTTCTGGCAATCCAAGATGGAGACTGAGTAGGTGGAAGGTACACTAACCCCCTCTCAGGACCAAACTGGAATTACAACAAATTATAAAAATGTTATCCTGAATTATAAACTAAACACCAGCTGGAGAGAAGCCCTAACCAAGGACTTACCAAAGAAACTATATCACTACATTGAGACTGGTAGAAAGTGTGGAGGTGTGAGAAGACTGGCTGGACTCCCAGAGGTGGCAGGTAAAATTCTAGAAGAATATTTTAACAGTTAGGGGGTTCTCTTTGAGAAGTGTGGTGCCTAAACCCCAAGCTGGACGCCCAGCCTGCAACACCTGAACTGGGAAAGGAACCAAGATAACATCCATCAGTGAAAAACACTCTCTGTTTGCCAAGGAGAGATAGCTAGAGGTGCCAAGAGCCTCTTAAAGGGCCAACACACAAAATTTTGTTTTCAGCCATTTACTTTGGACTCTGGCAGAAGGAGGGCAGAGCAGACTAACCATGAGAAGAGTCTGGGTTTGTGGGCTCTGGGGAGAGAACTGAATGATAAGCCACCAAGATCTCTGTGCTGAGTCATCCCCCCACACTGTGGAAGCTATTTTTCTCAGGTGGAGCACTTCCATCCATGCATCACCAGCAGCATGGATGCAATAACCCCACCCAAAGGAATCCCCCTTGCTCCATCCTGTGGAGCTTAATCCTAGCTGCTGAGAGACATAGCTGGAGGCACTCTGAGTGACTAAACCCAATAGAAAGCCTGTAGGTGAAGGCAAATAGCTTCTCAAGGGAGACTTGAGACTTTAGTTGACCCTTCCCCCAGCCCAGTGCCAGTAAAAGCTGACCTTGGTGTGCAGCTTGGTTCTTTGTGTACACACCCAGGCCCAGCAGAGGGAGTCAAGCTGAGGATTATTAATATCTTAAGACAGGTTGCCCAAGGGCAGTCACAGACAGCATCCAACATAGGTCTGAATAAAAGTCTTTGCAGAGCTACCTAATATAAAGAAACAAACATGAAGAGCAGCTGAAATGGAAAGTCAAAGAAACTGACTCCAAATGAAAGAACAAGAGAATTTTCCAGAATAACTAAATTAAATGAAGGCAAACAATTGATCGGATATAGAGTTTAGAGTCCTGATTATAAGGGTGTTCGACAGTATGAAAAAAAACACACACACATAGAGACCAAAAAGAAAAAGAAAAAAAAAAAAAAAAAAAACAGTCAGAAATAAAAAATGCAATATCTGAGATAAAGTATACATTGGAAGGAATAAATAGTGGATTAGATGAAGCAGAGGATTTTGAAGACAGGTTAAGAAAAAACACCCACACAGAGCAGCAAAAATAAAGAATTTTATTTTATTTTAATTTTTAAAAAAATATTTTATTTATTATTTTTAGGGATAGGGAAAGGGAGAGAGGAAGAGGGGGAGAAAGACATTAATGTATGGTTGCCTTTCACTTGCCTCCAGCTATGGACCTGGCTGGAGACTTGGCTTGCAACCTGGTTATGTGCCCTGGCTGGAAATCAAACCAGCGACATTTGGGTCCGCAGGCTGGCACCTTATCTACTGTGCCACCAGCCAGAGCTGAAAAAAAGAATTTTAAAACTGAGGAAAGTTTAAGAAACCTTTGGGACAATATGAATCATAACATCACTGGGATCCAGAAGTGAAAAAGAGTAAGCAAGGAATTGAGAACTGATTTGAAAAAATTATGATCAAAAACTTCCCTAATCTGGTGAAAGAAGATGACACCCCAATCCAAGAAGAATAGAGAGTTCCAATCAACATGGACCCAAACAGGCCCATACTAAGACACATCATACTTAAAATGGTAAAGCTTAAAGATTAGGAGAGAATCTTAAGAGCTGCAAAAGAGAAATAGCTACCTACACAAGAGGTCCCATTAGACTGTCATCTTATTTCTCAACAGAAATATTTTGGATCAGAGATACTGACATGAAATATTCAAGGTGATAAAAAGCAAAACCCTACAATCAAGGCTTCTTTACCAAGGCTGCTTTACCAAGCCTGACTATCATTTTAAATTGAAGGAGAAATAAAGAGCTTCCCAGACAAGAAAAAGCTATAATAGTTTGTTATCACTAAACTGGTATTTCAACAAATGATAAAGGACTTGCTTAGAAAAGGAGGAGGAGGAGGAGGAGGAGGAAGAGGAAGAGGAAGAGGAGAAGGAGGAGGGGAGGAAATGGAGGAGGAGGAGGAGAGGAAGAAGAAGAAGAAGAAGAAGAAGAAGAAGAAGAAGAAGAAGAAGAAGAAGAAGAAGAAGAAGAAGAAAACAGAAGAAATGTTAAAATGCATAATGTTATTAAGTATGTATCTATCAATAATCACTTTAAATGTAAATAACTTAAATGGTCCAATTGAAAAACAACATAGGACAGCTAAATGGATAAGTAAACAAGACCTAGGTATATACTATCTCCAAGAGACCCACATCAGAATGAAAAAAATACACCCAGACTTAAAGAAAAGGGATAAAAAAGCTATTTCATGCAAACGGGAAGGAAAAAAATAAAGCTGGGGTAACAATACTTATATTAGATATAATAGACTTTAAAACCAAGGCTACATAGTAAGAAATTAAGAAGGACACTACATAATGATAAAAGGAACAACCTGACTAGAGGATATAACCTTAGCAAACATTTATGCACCCAACATAGAAGCACTTAAATATGTAAATAAAATCTAAATGGACATAAAGGGAGACATTGATAGAAATTCAGTCATAGTTGAAGATTTTAACACCCCATTGTCTTCAATGGATAGATCTTCCAGACAGAAAATCAATAAGGAGACTGTGACCTCAAATGACATAACTAGACCAAATGGATTTAATTGGTATCTATAGAGCATTTCACCCCAAAGCAGAAGACTATTTATTACATTCTTTTCAGTTGCATATGGAACATTTTCTAGGATAGACCACATGCTAGGATACAAAAAAGTCTCAATAAATTTAAGAAGATTGAAATCTTTTCAAGCATTTTCTCTGAACATATGCTATGAAACTAGGAATCAATTACAAAAAGAAAACTGAAAAATATACATATCATGTAAACTAAGTAGCATGTTATTAAATAATGAATGGGTCAACAATGATATCAAGGAAGAAATCAAATGATACTTTAAAATAAATGAAAATGGGAACACAACAACCAAAATCTGTGGGACAAAGAAGGATATTAATAGCATTTTAGGCCTATCTCAAGAAATAAGAAACAGCTCAGATTAACAATCTAACTTTACATTTAAAGGAACTTAAACTCTGGCTGGTGTGGCTCAGTGGACTGAGCATCAGCCTCTGAACCAAAGGGTCTCTGGTTTGATTCCCAGTCAGAACACATGCCTGGGTTGTGGGTCAGGTCCCCAGTTAGGGGTACATGAGAGACTACCACACATTGATGTTTCCACTCATGTCTTTCTCCCTCCCTTCCCTTCTTTCTAAAAATAAAGATAAAATATTTTAAAAATGAAAAAATATTTTAAAAAATAAAGGAACTTGAAATAGAACATCAAACAAAGCTCAAAGTAATGGAAGGAAGAAAATAATAAATTCAGAGCAGAAATTAACAAAATAGACTTTAAAGAAACAATGCAAAGGATTAATGGATTCAAGAACTGATTCTTTGAAAAGATATAAAAGATTGACAAACCTTTAAAACCCAGACTTTTCGAGAAAAAATGAGAGAAACCAAATAAATAAAATCAGAAATGACAGAAGAGACATAACAATTGACAACAAAGAAATACAAATGATTGTAAGAAAATATTATGAACAACTATATGAGAATAAATTGGACAACTTGGATGAACTGAATAAATTCCTAAAAACACAATGTCTTATAAAACTAAATCAGGAAGAATCAGATAATTTTAATAGACAGATTATACCTAGTGAAATTGAAATTGTAATTTAAAAACTCCCAATAAACAAAAGCCCTGTATCAGTTGGCTTCTCATGGGTAAATTTTATTGAACATTCTAAGAACAGCTAATAATACCTCTCATTTTCAAAATATGCCAAGAAGTTCAAGAGAAAGAGGCCCAAGTTCATTATATCAACTCAACTTTACCCTAATTCTAAAACCAGATAAAGACACTACAAAATTATAGGCCAATATCACTGATGAACAAAGATGCTAAAATGCTCAATAAATTATTAGCAAACTGAATATATCAATAAACCAAAAAGATCATACACTATGATCAAGTGTTATTTATTGCAAGAATGCAAGGTTAGTACAATATTCACAAATCAATAAATGTGATACACCACATATACAAAATGAAGAATAAAAACCATATGAGCATATAAATAGGGGCAGAAAAAGCATTTGATCAAATCTAGCACCCATATATGATTAAAAAATCTCTCAGCAATATGGGACTAGAAGGAACATACAAAACATTATAAAAGCCATATTCTAAGATATGACAAACCCACTGCCAGCATCTTACTCAATAGGCAAAAATAATAAATGTTCCCCTTAAGATAGGAACAAGATAGGAATGTGTGCTTTCACCTCTTATTCAACTATAGTAATGGTAGTCCTAGCCATAGCAGTAAGAGAGAAAAAAGTAATTGGCATTTAAATTGGAAAGGAAGAAGTAAAACTGTCATTATTTGCAAATGACATGGTACTGTACCTACGATACCCTAAAGATTCCATCAAGAAACTACTAGGACTGATAAATGAATTCAGTAAAGCTGTAGGATATTAATATCCTGAAATTAGTTGCATTTTTATATGCCAAAAACAAACTATCAGAAAGGGAAGTTAAGAAAACAATCCCATTCACAATTGCTTCCAAAAGAATAAATAATTAGGAATAAATCTAACAAAGGATGTAAAAAACCTGTACTCAAAAAATTATAAGATACTGAAGAAAGACATTGGGGAAGATACAAATAAGTGGAAACATATACTGTGTTCACGGATAGGAAGAATTAACATCATTAAAATGTCCATGCTATTCAAAGCAATCTATAGATTTAACACAATTCTTGTCAAGATTCTATGTGATATTTCATAGAACTAGAACAAGTATTTCAACAATGTATATGGAATCACAGCTCACTGATTTGATCCTCTTCTTGATCTAGCTTGATTTTAATTCCTTCTACTGTGTTTTTCATTTCAGCAATTGTATTCCTCATTTCTTCCTGGCTTTTATTGATAGCTTCTATGTCCTTTTTCATGCTGGCATAGTTTGCGGTAAGTTGCTTGTAGCTCCCTTGGAGTTCTTTGTAATTTCCTTGGAGTTCTTTGTAGTGCTCACTGAGTTCATAGAGCTTTTCTACTACCATTATTTTGTACTCAAGTTCTAATAATTTGCTTGCTTCAATTTCATTTAGCAGTCTTTCTGGGGATTTCTCCTGTGCTTTTGATTGGTGGTTGTTTCTTTGTCTCCCAATTTTAGGTGACTCTTTTGTTTTGTTTCTGTGTGTTACCTTGGTCTACTTCACCTCCTCTTATTTGTGGTGCGACCTTCTGTGTTAGGGGAAGTGTGGGACTCAGTGGTATAGTACCTTCAAGTTCTTGAGCTTGATACTCTAGGGCTGCCCTTTATGTTGTTAATGTGGGTTTCCTGTTTGTGATTGGGTTTTGGTTGTTTTGGGGTAATTTTTTTATGGGTCCTTTTCTCTGGCTGGCTAAATGAAGATAACTCTGCCCACCACATGTTGTATTCTGTTGTACTGAATCTGTGAGAACAAAAACCAAATAGCCCAGGAAAGTGACCCACACCCACAAAAACAATCCCCACCCATAATCACACTATCAGTAGCAAATAAGCTCATATTAATATACAAAAGGCCTGACATAGCAACAGTGATCCTGAGAAAGAAGTTGAGGGAATCATACTACTATTATCAAACTATATTCTAAGGCCATAGTAATCAAGATAAAAATGGGCACATAGGTCAATGGAACAGAATAGATACCAGAAATAAACCCATGTCTTTATAGTCAATTAATTGTTGACAGAGGAAGCAAACACATGCAATCGGCTAAGATAGTCTAGTCAATAAATGGTGCAGGGGAAATTGGGCAAATCTGTTCAGAAAGATTAAATTAGGCCACCTTCATATACCACACACAGGCTAAATTCAAAATGGGTTAACGACTTAAATGTTAAATCCCAACCCATAAACATTCTAGAAGAAAACATAGGCAGTAAAATTTTAGATATCTTACATGTTTGTATTTATTTATTTATGTCTCCTCAGGCAAAGGGAATAAAAGATAAACATTTGTTGTTGTTGTTGTTACTGCTGTTTTAAATCTGGGACTACAACAGAAAAAGTAGATTTTTGTATTTGTTTGTTTTTATTTTTATTTTTCAACACAGAGGAAACCATCTACAAAATAAAAAGACAAGCCCTGGCTGGTGGCACAGTGGATAAGGTGCCGAAAGGTCACTGATTCAATTCCCAGCCAGGGCACATAACCAGTTTGCAAGCCATGTCTCCAGACAGGTCCGTAGCTGGAGGCAGGTGAAATGCAACCATACATTGATGTCTCTCTCTCTCTCTCTCTGCTTCTCTCCCTTCCTCTCTCTCTAAAAATAATTTTTTTTAAGTAGTTACTTAAAAATAACAATAAATAAATAAAAATAAAAAGACAAACATTTAAATGAGGGAACATATTTTTCGATACATCTATAAGGGATTAATATCCAAAATTTATAAAGTACTTACAAAAATTAACACCAAAAAGCAAAGAATTCAGTTAAAAAATGGGCAAAGGACTTGAACAGGTACTTCTCCAAAGAGGACATACGGATGACTCATAAACATATGAAAAGATACTCAACATCACTAATCATCAGAGCAATGCAAATGAAAACCACAATAAAATATCACCAGTCAGAATAGCCATCATCAATATATCAGCTAACAACAAGTGTTGATGAGGATGTGGAGAAAGGAGAACCCTTTTTTACTGCTGGTGGGGATGCAGACTGATGCAGCCACTGTGGAAAGCGGTACGGAGATACCTCAAAAAAATTGAAAATGAAATTGCCTATTGACCCAGAGATTCCACCTCTGGGAATTTGTCTGAAGAAACCTAAAATATTCATTTAAAGAATATAAGAACCCTATGTTCATTTCAATGCTATTTATAATTGCCAAGATATGGAAAGAGCCCAAATGTCCACCAACAGATAAGTGGATTAAAAACTGATACATTTACACTATGGAATACTGCTTGTCTGTGAAAAAAAAGAAGAAAAGAAAAGAAAATTTTACTCTTTGTTAATAGCATGGATGGACCTGGAGGACATTATGCTAACCGAATAGGCCAATCAAAGAAAGATGAATACCACATGAGTTCACTTATATGTGGAATCTAATGAACAAATTTAACCAATAAGCAAAATAATGACAGACTCATAGAGAGCAAGCTAACAGCTCTCGGGGAGTGGCAGGCAGTAGAAGGATCCAGCAAAAAAAGATAAAGGACTCATGGACATTGATAACAATGTAGTGATTGAAGGGGCGGTGGGGGTGGAGGTGGAGGTGTCCGAGAGTATAAGGGGAATAAATGGTAATGAAAATATATAATTAAAAAATAAGGGGATGGATGTAATGCAACAACAATAAAATTAAATTAAAAAGCTAAATAAATAAATAAATAAATAAATAGATGAGTTTTAAAGTTTTCTTCCAGCATGAGACATTGTCTTCAATATTAAGGAAAAGAAACAATTCCTTGTATTCTGTTTCCTTGGTTTTAGGCATAACTACTATACAAAGTGAAATTTCAATATCTTTATTGATAATCTAAGAAATAAAACAGGTATCTTTGAGTGCCTGCTATGTTCATGAAGTTCTCCTGACAAAGAAAGAGGTATTTTTTTATTCTATTAAAAAACAATTAAAAATCTGCAAGGTTGATCAAATTCCTTAGTGTACAATTAATACTAAAGTTAAAATTACTAAATTAGGGACACCACAGCTAATTCAGTCATAATGGTAGACATGACAGAATAGAAGAAATTTTAGTTCCCCCAGAGTTGAATGTAGTCAGCCAAAGTGAATTTTTGTTTTGATTTGAATCAGACATACCCCAATTCACCAGTTAATATACATTATTTTAAGTCTGTAGTCAAATGTGGAAGAAAAAAAATATCTTAAGTATTTTTTATTCTAAGCACCAAATGGGAGTAAGACCTTCAACAAACAAACCCCTGTAACGAGGATTGAGAATAATACCCTGGAAAGAGTGACCATCCTCAGCACCAAAGTGGGTATGAGTCTTAATTATGTGGTACTGTGCAGAACAAACCTGACATCATGGCACTTGGGGAGAACAGTTGGTGAGGATATTCTAGATGCCTCCATTGTATTTTCTTGACATAAAGCAATAACAAACAATAATTCAGGTTGTAGGAGTTTGTTATTAATCCACAGTAATTGGCAAAGGAAATGATGGTTTTTCCTAGTGAAGGATGTATCAGCAAATATCATTTCAAAGGTTTAATAGTGTGATCAGAATTAGTAATTACTTCACTATTCCTTGAGCATGAAGGACTCAGAGAGTAAATGATTTATTGTTCTGACAACATAGAACAAATTTAAATATTTTGAAAATAAGTGAGACCTATTAATCCTGGTGCGTGTTACTCCTAAACCCAAGGAAATGAAGAAACATTGATCTAATTTCTGCCTTTCAAGAGTGAAATTATGTATTAACCACAGAGCACCCAGCAGCATACGCAAACAGCACCCCCAGAGATGGTTAGCCTGACATCAGAATTTTGTTTTGGTAACTACAGACTGATTCTCCCTACAGCAGTATGCAATTTATTACTAACAGTCTGTTTGATGAGAATCCTCATCAAGTCAGATGAGAATCCTTAGAAAGGAGGTGCTAAAATAAGTGTCAATAGAGGCAAAGCGGCCAGTCACAAAAAGGCTGAAATAGTCAGAAAAGAAGGTAAGTATTAATAAGAGCCTTTAGTGGTACCTAAGAGTCACCTGGCATTCTTGTCAAATGCAGATTTTGATTCTGTAAATTTAAAGTGGTGCTGCACAGTATACATTTCTAACCCACCCAAGAGAGAATTTGCTTATCCCAGGAATCCACTCTGAGTACAGAGAGTAGCACATTTCTGGGTCTAAGAAAGCTCAAATCTCCTAAATAATACCTGCATTGCATTTATGGCCTTGTCCTCCCATGTATGCTTCATATTCTCCTCTTTGGGATATGGTTTTGTTTCTAATATATTTCTTTCTTTTTTTTTCTTCTTTTATTTAGTCCCTTATTATGTATGCACCATTAGATGCAAACATGGGTTTTGGACAAAGAATAAACTCACTGTCCTAAAAGTGTCCCTTTCTTTACCACTACTTCCCAGCTAGACTATGAAACAAGCATTGCATCTTTTCACAACTGTCTTCTTTAAAAGGTATTTGCATGATAACATAAAGTGAGACTCCCTGCCTGCCCTTCAACAAGAGAAAAGGAAGAGAAAAAGAATTTTGTAACACTCAAGCTAGTGAAGAGAAAACATCAGGATTGCCAGCCTCCGTGGAAGAGAGGGCTCTGATTATTAAAAATAATTTTAAAACTTTCCAAAAACACTCTTCACGCTTTAGTTCTCTCATGTGAAAGACAAAATAGGACCAGGTATGTCATGCTGGTGGGATTCACATTTGTCTCTGCTGCTATCTAAATATTTCTTCAGCTGAGGAAAAAACACTTCCTTTATGCATAAAAGCCCAACTCTCGCCCAGTAGGAAGACAGGAGGAAAAATAACTAGGGTTTGGGTAAGGAAGAGGTGCTTTCAACACCTGTCTCCCTCTTTAAGAAGTACTCCTACCAGAAGAGAAACTCCAAGCTAGCGCTTTACTTTCCCTTTTTTACCATTTATACAAGAAAGAAAAAAAAAAGTTAGATACAAGTAAGGGAATTAAGTAAAAATCATATTTCACAGAAGGCACAATAGATTTCAGTTAACCCAGATTTGTAAAGTGATATTCTGAATATTTGACTTTGGCCTGAAAAGTCTTACTTATTCTTGGGTAAATATATCTGTGGCTTGCATGGCAGGTCTCTCCTTACAAAATAGAGTGTGACAAGTGTGCCAAAGGGTGGCAGTCTTCCTTCACTTTGATAAGAGCAGCTCAGGCAGAGGTGGTGTTCCGCTGTCTGCACCACGTGTAGCATCTACGAATTGGGGGTCCCACCAGGAAAAGCATTCAGAACTCTCAAGTAGGAATGAAGATGATAGATTTTATAACAAGTATTATTTTTACCATTATTACCAGTATTATCTAGCCATTCTTTTAGACGTTTAAGAAGATACAGAACTTGTTAAAATAGGATAAATCTTTTTGAACTAATTCAACCCGTCAAAAATATTTATTTAGCATATAAGACCCTGATACTGAGAGTCAATTATTCTAGAAACAAAACAAGCATAAGACAGAATGCCCATATTTTGTGCTGCCAACAATCTTTTTAAATATATGAATGGAATATATATTATATAATATATATAATATATATTATATATATATGGAGAGCAATTTATAAAGTAATCCTGTAATAGCTTTAGATAGTATATAATTAAATATCAAATTGCACAGTCATGTATAAGTACCAAAATATCAGAGAAGGGAAGGATCAATATCGGCTAAAACAGGAAAAAGAGTAAAATTTTGTGCAATAGGCATATTAGCAGGAATTAGAACACACCTGGCAGTTGCATGGTGTTCTAGCAGTTAGTTACAGGGCCTAGTTATTTCATCTGTAAAATGGAAATGATAGTAATATGTACTTCACTGGGTTATTTCAAAAGTTAGATAAAATAAAAATATTCTTAATAAAGCCATAAACATTTTCCGTTTTTTTTTTTTTTTAATTGATAACTAGCCTAGCTTTTAGAAAATGAATTTTTTTGTGTTCTGGATATAGGATCAGAGAGAGAAGGGGTAGGGCAGTTATCTAGGAAAAGCAGAAGAATGTAAGAAAAAGTAGAGGAGGAAATAATCAGTGGGCATAAGAAAAACCAAGCCCTGGAAAGAAAGGCAATAACACCAGAAGCAGTTGAGTTCATTTTGAAAGGAAAGTAAATAAATCTATTTCCTTTAGGTGGGAGAATGCTGGTGTCCACATGAATGCAGCAGTAGGCTCTTTACGCTGTTCTCCTGCTTCAGGTTATCAGGCTCTCTCATCAAACATCCCTTGTTCTCAGTCTTCCACAAGCTGACAGAAAGCACAAACAATATAAAACAAAGCAAGAGAAAGGAAACAGGGGGACAAAAAGATTGCTTCACTCTCATTACTTGGCTACAAGGATGGACACAGGAGAAGAGATTAGAAAATGTATTAAATTCTCCCCTGGCCTCAGGTAAGGCATTTCTGCACATTACTAGACTTTCTCCTGAGTCGAAGAATATACTTTACCCTATGGCTACAAGCAAGATGGTTTGGATAATAAGAATATTAGGGGATGGCAATTCTGTAGATTTAAAAGGTACAAATTCAAAAGGAGGAATGAGTGAACACAGGAAATGGAGACTAAAATAAGGGATTAGCGAGAGCCAGAAAAAGAGAAAGTGCAAGAGAAAGATGGTTCTCATACATTAGGTTAATCTCTAAAACATTGTCCCAAGTTTCAAAAACTTAAAGGGGATTTTAAAAGAGGACAAGCCTACTAGGGACATGAATAAATTATGTAACATGCGAAACTGACTTGAAGATTAAGAATAAGAAAATTTACTATTTGTTAAACTCCTACTATGTGCTAGGCATTCTGTTAGGACTTGACATCTGCGAAATCCATTGATGTTTGTTTATCTCAGCTATAGGATTTGAAATAGAGGTCTGATGACATTTCACTCAATATCTTCTACATTAGCCCTTCCTTAATGTTATTTTATGGAGGTGTCGATGCATCTAATATCTCTATGTAATATTAAAGAAAGTATACTTTGGATTGAAATGAAACAGAACCCAGGCAAACACTTCAAGACTTTTTGGACAAAGGCTAATGAGGTATGATGAATCTCATGCTGAAGTGAAGAGTATGGGTTTCTTGGTCAAACAAAGGCATAATCTAAAATTATACTCACCTGGTGTACATTGGATTTTTTTGGTAATTGTATACTTTATATATTTTGTATTATTTCATTGAATGTTATAAGAATTTAATAAAATAACATATTTAAGAGGCTAGCAAAGTGTTAATTTTCATTTCTTTCTCCAAATGGCAACAAATAATTCTTTGGGGATAAAAAACAAGTGATTCTTTTGTTAGTCTTTCTGAATGCTTTTAATATCTCTTCCCAAGAGCCTAATTTTGCTTGAATAATTTTTTCCTTTTTCAGAGATGATGGTAAAAAAAAAAAAAAAGGTATATACAATGAGATACCACCTCACACCTGACAGAATGGCCATCATCAACAAATCAACAAACAGCAGGGATATGGAGAAAGGGGAACCCTGGTGCATTGCTGGTAGAAATGCAAACTGGTGCAGCCACTATGGAAGACAGTATGGAATTTCCTCAAAAACTAAGAATGGAACTGCCTTATGACCCAGTGATTCCACTGCTAGGATTATATCCAAAGAATCTTGAAACACCAATTCTATCTTTTATATTGCTTTGGTAAAAATTATCAATGGATTCACTTTTGTGAGTAGAGGATGAAGTGTCCTATGAAATATGGGTAGAGGCAAGTTTGACATTGATTTAAACAAGAAAAGCTTCTTCTAAAGGAAGAGAGATCAAGGAATAAGGGAGGGATTTTATTGACCGGGCTGCACCCACAGATAATATCCCTAAATCAACTCTAACATCTTGTTCATGTTTCTCTTCAACAATGAACATTCTATTTAGTAGCAAAGTAAAATTCTCTACACATTTTTAATTTTCCAGTATTCAATGACCTGACATATACATGGATATATATTTGCATACAATTATGAGGGAAAGTGGTTAATACAATCTACCCTTCATTGTTCTTCTTCTCTTTGAAGACCACTGAGGGTCTCAGCTTTACTTACATAATGGGGTCTGACATTCAAGGCCTTTCTGACACACCAGGAACAAATATTCAGTGGCTCATGGTATAGCAAAGTATGACTGAAGAGAGAAAATACCATGCAGAAGAGATAGTAGAAATAAAGTTAAGATGAGGTGACACAAATTCCTCATTATCCCAAATACACTAGGGAGTAGAGATCAGAAAGTGATGGTAACCATGCCATACAATGAGATAACAGAGTCCCAGCTGGGGTTAGAGTCACTTTCTATTCCCTATTTTTCCATGTAAATTATAAAAACTTCAAATGCAAAATATATTATAAAAGAACATTCTACATTTAAGTATTATTTTTTATGCAATGCAAGTTATTTTCTCATTCTCTACTCAAAACTTACTAGTGAAACTGACCTATTTGCAGAGTGAACCCTTCTTCTAAACATATATTTTAGTAAAAATCCTTGATGTGAAATGAAAGAAATATAAGGAGATATCACACAGTGAAAAACAATGATGAGACATTGCCCTTCACTGCTATATGCACTTCCCTTACTGTCATACCATACCACTGTCACCTTGGATATCCCCAACTATTTTAGGATTTAAAGACAGCATGGATAACTTCTCCATTTCAGACTCAAAGGCATTCCCCAAAGTCCCATTGTTGGGTGAATTGAACCCCAAATTGGATTCTTATGAATTTTGGGGCTTTGTGAATTTGCTTATAATTTTGACTTTACATTCCCATCTCTCTAACCCTCATTTTTGGTTAAAAGTATCAAAGGGAAGATGCAAATTAGTAATTAAACATAGCTCTTTGACTAGGCCTATATCTAAGGAGCACCATCCAAGGTACATGTGGATTGTACATAGGCTAACAAAACCTCAGAATTATTCTCAGGGTTCTAAGAAGTAAGGTCCTATATACTTATTTCTATGGCAGCTTAAGGCTAGACAACGTACATTCTCTGAAGTAACTATCTCTCTCCTTTCCCTCCTTACAGCACAAAGTAACAGATGGTCTATCTCAACTTAAAATGTCAGCTTTTTATTGACTGAGCTTCTACTAGATTTCACAATAGCAGTATGTGAATTATGATTACTCTTTTTAGGGACTAAAGAGGTATAATTATTATTCAGAAAAATCTGTTTTTCTTTTCCCGTTCTCTTATTTCAAATGTTATTTCATTTTTAAAATGTTTATACTTTTCCCATTCTATACTTTAGTCATATATAAAAAGTATATTCTTACCAACTCATAATTCAATGTTCAGACTATTAGACCATACCACCTGCTAGAGGGTGACATGTATCTCATTAAAGATAGCTGCCATTATTAATGATCAAGCACAGTTCAATGAGTACAGTAAAACTTTAAACATAAGCATAAAGCAAAACACTAAAGATAAATTAGGGCTGCATGAAACTCAGCTTCAGTAAAGCATCTGGCTGAATTATCCACATTCAGCTTCAGTCTGGAAAAATACTAGCTGTTGAGTATTAACTATGGATTTTCTACATAACAAATATTCACACTTTAATCATTTATTCAGCCTGAAAGTAAACCTAAGCCTAGCTCATGAAACCTAACCTATGAACTTTTAATGGAAATGTTCTATAAATATAAATTTATAGAATTTATCTCTTTAATGGGGGCACATTTTATGAATTGGGTATTATCTACATTAGCATGGTACAAGGAATATGTTAAATGTTTTAAATTATTTGATACAAATTTCCTTTCTGCTTTCCTATTGAGTAGAATAACAAAACACATTCCTCACTATACTACCGTTCATAATTTACCATTATTTTCCCAAATGTGAGAAAGGGTCTAATTTATGGCATTATGCTACTGCTGCTTTATCTTATTAAATAATGCCCATTTCTGTCTTTTTCACCCAAATAGCATCTGTTAGTTACAAAACTGGAACACATTTTTTAATGAACTGTTTATTTTATTTTCCCTAGGGACAATGAATTTTAGAATTACTTTCTCAAGATTTACCATTTCCTTTCCCTTTATCTCAGGCCCCACTATACATTGAACATGTCCTTTGAAGTACCAGCCATCCTATCTGTCTGACAAGTGATGGGCATGGCTCTTTAATCACACTGTACACTCTGTTCTTGGCATCTCACACCCAAAAGATACCGACAAATTGGATGGCATTCAGAGAACAGCCAGAAAAATGATTAAAAGATGGAGGCATTGACCTATAAGTAAAGATGAAAGGATGAGATCTGAATAGCCTGATGAAGCAACTTAGGTGACATATGATAAGGTGTCTGCAAGCGTTTGGAGAATGTAAACACCACTGGAAGAGAGAGAGCTTTTTTATACTGGTCTAGGGGAAAGGCAAATCAATAGGATAAAATTTAAGAAGTGGGAGAGAGATGTGAAGAAGGGATGCTCATCAATTGCAGATTTTGATAAGTAGATACATGAAGTCTAAAGAGAAAGATTGCATTACATGTTTTTAGGATACAATTAAGTTCACTCTCTTACATTAAGAAAATGGCAAATGAGAGAGAAAATATAGTATCTGTTTCTATGTGTCATACATTTGTGTTGCCTTTTCCTGTTCACCAAGTGCTTTCATATGTATTATCTCATCAAATTATCACAAGGGCCTTAAGCTATTATTAATTCATCTTAAATAAGAGAAAACTGGTGGTTACTCTGGATAAGTTTTGGGGCCAATAGGAAAAACATAGGTAAAACATCTCTAACCCTGTGTTGATAGATTGTTGAATCTAACAGTGTAATCTAATTCAACACAATGACATTGAAACTATGTCACATACAACCTAGATAAAGAATTTAAGGTTTTATGTTAAGCAACAGTTTCTTCATTTTACCTGTTTTCTTGCTGCTCCTTCCTGGAGTAGATTAAATGTGAAGTACTATCAGAGCAAAATTTTGTGCTGACTAATATTTTAGTGCTATAGATGACCTTGTGAAAATGATTCCTGCTTTAGCTGTCTGGTTACCCTTTTAACTTGGGTGATGAGTTCTCTTATGTCTTCATTCTCTAATTCTGTTAACTGCCGCCCTTAGATTAATCATTAAATCAACACGTTGAGATCCACTTCACACAATAACCCATGCCTTGTGAGACTACTGTATAACCCAAATGAAGATTTTAAAAACCTGGAGCTCAAATGTGGAAAGAGTTGTCATTTGTGTTTTGTTGCTAAGATTGAGGTTGTGAATCTTTTCAACCACCTACCACATGCTCAGTCTCTAATAGAGATGTATAGCAGGAATAACCCATATATGAACACTATTGTTTGTAACTAGAACTTTGGGTCCAAATCCGCTGAAGGTTTTAACATTTATGAATTGGCTTAGAATGCAGACACACACACACGCATATGTATATGTATATGCTGTGCAGAATATATGTATGTATGTGTAAGAATTGATCAAAAAGTAAATAATGGAATAAGAACAAAATATTTTCCCCCAAATCAGTAGAACCTTCCTTGTAGAATCAAATCTTTTAGAAATTTTGCTCTTCATTCTGGAATTTGTAGACCTTTGCACAAAATTTGTTCCCTTGATATAGGACATATAAAACTGAACTGAGGGCATATAAGAAAGTTGGGAATAAGGAAGACTTGACCATCACTCTAAAAACTGCAGGAATTACACTAAATGCAAAAAAGAATTTAGCAAGTGAAGGTTTTGGCATGAAAGCCATTCTGAAATTCTGTCACTAAAATGCAAGCATTTAATTGTGGCCAGCTCTGCTTGTTAGATCGCAGATGATTGTAGTTTTTACATGGATATGTTCTAGAGCAAAACATCTTAAATTTTCATGTATTTATTAATCACTGGGGTATCTTATTAAAGTGTACTTTTAAAAATATTTTATTTATTATTTTTAAAGAAGAGGGAAGGGAGAGAGGTAGAGACTGAGAGAAACTCCAATGTATGGTTGCTTTTTACCTATCTCCAGCTATAGACCTAACTGGAGACCTGGCTTGCAACCTGGTTATGTGCCCTGGCTAGGAATTGAACCAGCACCTTTGGGTTTGCAGGCTGGTGCCTTATCCACTGTGCCACCAGCCAGGGCTAAAGTGTACATTTTGATATAAGAAGTTTGGAGTAGAGCATGAGATTCTGTATTTCTAATAAATTCCAGATGATGGAGTTGATGCTATTGTCTATGAACTACATTCGGAATAATGTTTTCAGTCTGGTTGTATGACACGGTGAAAAATGACTCCAAACTAACCACATACATTTAGAAAATTTATACTTGATTTATATTCCATTTTACATGGAATTTATAGGATGCACTCAGGTAATAAAGAAGATACATATATTTGTAGCTTTTTTTTTTTTTTACATTAAGATTTTATTACATTTTCCTTCTTTTAAGTTCAATTTTTTAAATGTCTTTTAAGTCCTTGACCTTATGCTAATCCTAGTGTGGAAAATAACACAATAGGAGAATAGCCAGAAAGGTCAATTTGCCACAAACCTCATGGCAAAGGCCTCAAATGTAGGCCATTGGTGCTTTACCCAGAGTTGCTATATTTATTTTCAATGAAAACATTAATTTTGAAAATATAAAGCATTTAGCATTTTCTTTCTTTCTTTCTTTCTTTCTTTCTTTCTTTTTTTAATATAGAAAGCAACTCAACAACAACAACAAAAAAACAAAAAATAAGAAATGAAAAGGAAGTGGCTCTGGCCTGTCTTGTCCTCTAAGAGATGCTCTGTTTTTTTCAAGGAATTTTTAAGTTTTGGCCCCCAAAGTGGTCTTTCATTCTCCTTTCTGGAGGATAGAGAATAAAATTCGAACAAGAATAAAAACCCACAAGTGGGTGCTTTGAAGGGTGGAGAGGGGCTGTCCAGACACAGTAAATCACCAAGGAAACACGAGGTCTATTTTTCTGTGAAGCTAAACTTCAAAAACCAGCTAAAAGACACAAAAAGAAAAATGTGACTGCTCTGACAACAAAAACAAGCAAATATCTCCAGAGGGGATTCGTTTCCCTGCTTCAAAGCAACCTAAACCAAGAGAGCTGAGCCTGCTCCTCAGGGAACAACACTTGTCCCTCAGACCAGGATGAGCTAATCAAACAGCCAACAGCACCTGAGTGTGCTATTCAACAGTCTGGGTGGCTAATACCAAGTCACACACTTGCATTATCAAGGTTGAATTTTCAAAGTTCAGTTCCTTCTCCTGAAATCAAAGGGACATTGGAGGTCAACCACACCCAGGCCGGACCACCACTGGGTGCCAGCTTTCTGTCCATCTGACCAGCCTTTCTTCCAGGCTCTGCTTTAGCAGGGTGTTCTTCACATCTCCCCAAACAACTTGAATTGTTGGAAAATACTTCCTGAAATAGGAGCCAAAATGTAATTCTAACTTATGAAGAAAGTTTGGGCATTTGGAAGACAGGGCAATTTCACTTACATGTAGGAACTTTTCAAATAGAAGAATGGCTCTTATACCTCCATGAAATAACCCTTTTTCTAGTTTAATCATCTCATATGGTGGTACACAGTTTTTTTTTTGTTTTTTGTTTTTTTCCTTTTTTTACCATCTGATTACCAGCTCATTTCTCAATGGCTTTTTAAAAAATATACTGGCTAAACATAAGACTCCACATATAACCTAATCATTGCCAAGTAAGTCTGGATTTTTACCTCCCACAATCTGGGACTATATTTCCATTAACTCAGTGTAAGATCACTCTGCCCTTCATCATAAATTGTGCCAACAATGGTTGCCTATTTTTACGTAAACGGATACTAAGTTACATTTCCCCCAAACTGTCTTTATGCAATGAAAGTTTTAATCTAAGTGTGGGGACTTCACATTTACTTCATTGATATTTCAGCTTGTGAGCTTTAGCTCACTATTTAAACTGACAATCCTTTGAATTTTTATTTGTTATTCAGAATATTAGATATCCCTCACAAAGTAGACTTCTGAAAATTTGATAGGCAGGCTTTCTATTTTGTTATCCAGGTCACTGCTAAAATTATCAAGTAGAAAAAGGCCCACAGCAGATATAAATGCTGGTTCATAGAGACTTTTCAGTATGTTTCATCAGCCAAATACAGATTTGCTTAAATGCTCCATATTCTCCTTTTTCACTTTTCCATTTACTGGCCTTAAGCAAGACTCTTGCATTTATGAGAATACATCAGACCTAAAAAAATCCTCAGTTTGACTGTTGGTTTTTCATCCTTCCTTCCTAGAATTGATACTCGACTAAAGATAGTACTAGAGGTAAGACTCAAGCCTAATTAGGACTTATTCTAAATCCCATATATCTTTTTTTTTCCAATGACAGTTTACATTCAATATTATTTTGTACTAGTTTTAGGTGTACAGTATAGTGGTTAGACAATCATATGCTTTCCATAGTGTCCCTCCTGGTATTTATTGACTATATTCCCATATTCCTCTATGCTGAACTTATCCCCAGGACTATTCTATAACTACCAATCTGTACTTCTAAATCCCCATCACCTTTGGCAACCATCAGTCTATTCTCTATATTTATGAGTCTGTTTCAATAAACCTCAAGGAATACACTGAACTGCCATCCCAGAACCTACAGAATTCCATTGGACGGATTAGAGACTTAAGTGACTCAAAATTTGGGAATTTTGCCAATGATTTGAGACCAGCTATCAACATTGAAAGCACTCCTCATGGAGTGCTTAAAGTAAAAATAAAGAGATGTATTTCTTAAAATAAAAATAAACAAAATAAAATAAAATATAAAATAAAGTAAAATAAAATTAAGAGTGTTGGTAACTTTACTTCAAGAGACAGTGAGGCATTGCAGTATGTCAGCAGTTTAAGCCTTCAGTCTGCCCACAGAGTTAAATTCTGTAGAAATACTCTGCATGGTAACTAATCAGCATCCTTGCTCCAAACATCCCCTGCCTTTATTTTCAGTTGCTTGTTACTTCAATTTTCACCGATTTATCTTCCCTCACAGCTCAACCCACAACTTTCTCATTGCCTGACCTGAGGCGTGGATAGCAATTTTTAGCGTAATCAACCAAAGGATGTAATCAGTGCAATTAACAGATGGATTGGGAATACTACATGAAGCCTAAATTAAAATTCCACTAAAATTGTTGTACTCTATCTGTAAATACCCACACTAAACAATTTCTTGGGATAAATTTCTGGCAAATAATTTTAATGTAAACTTTCTGAAGGAGTTCAGCCCTCATCCTCATCTTCAATGACTCAGTATACTTTATTGAGTACCTACAGCATTCCTATTTTTATGAGGAAAGAAAAGTAAAAAAGGATGTGGTATCTTTCCTCAAGGAAGACTGTTTGTTGAATGAAATAAGTAATTCTTAAAGTCACACAAAAAAATCTGAAACAGTAAAAGACAGTGTTAGGCTAAAAATGCAAAAAAGAATATTGGGAAGAGGAGTTTAATGTTTGGCTCTGGCTACTAATCTGTCTTGAATTCCATGGGTCATCATTATGACCACCCTCAATTCCTTGACTCCATCCCTGCTCCGTCTTACCTGCTTTACCTAACCTCCCGGCCCTGCTCCTTGGCTGAACCCATCTGTCTCCCTTGCCTGGCTTGTGCAGGAACAAATAACCAGTACCAGGGAAGGAGGGGGAAACAAAAACATGCAGCCAGCCTGACTGGTTTCATTTTAATTTATAACTGTGAACTCATTTGGAGCCTGATCACTCCCAGAATTCTATTACTTTCTTCAATAACTATGCTTTCCTCCTCTCTGAATATATTATTTCATACCTCTTAGCTTGCCTGAAATCTCCCATCCCTACTCCCCTCACCACTCCAAGTTGATGACCTGCTTTATACATTCTTAATAAAATGAACTATTAGAGGGGCTTTTTTATACTCTTGGTAACAAATTGAAAAAACCAATCTGCATCTTTGGCTCACATAGTTCAGTGTAAAAAAATTCTTTCTCCTAAAAAAGGGGGAGAAAAATCTCTGCACCAGAATACTCAGTTCCATCCGCATATGATTTTTCAAGGACTTTGGGACTTTGCCCAGCATTATATATTTTAACTGCTTGATAAATTTTCCCTTCACTGTTTGATCATTCCCAAATAAATATTCAATCACATTTATGTTCAAATGTACTATCTTTCATCTTGGAAGGAAGGAAGGGAAGAAGGAAGGAAGGAAGGAAAGAAGGTAGGAAGGAAGGAAGGAAGGAAGGAAGGAAGAATGGTGGGAAGTAGACAGGGAGGGAGAAAATAAAACACCCCTAATCCACCATATCCTTGAGCTCCTTGACTAATTTTCTGTTCTCTTTAGAATTGAATACCCCATCTTTTACTCACTACATTGCTCACTCTAATCAATTTTCCAACTTTACAGTCTAACAAAATGATGTCTCATTAATAGCATCCATGTTCCATATCCAAAGAGTACTGTATGTTCTTATGTTATTAGAGACAGCATCCCACACAATAAGCTGCACTCTCCATCCTCAAAACTTTTTTTCCTGTACTTTCATAGTGCTACGCACTCTTAGTTTCTTCCCAGCCTTCTCATCACCTCTCAGACCCTCTTGCTGGCTTCTCCTCCATCAGACTTAAAAACACCAAATCTAAATGTGGGACATCACGTTTATTTCATTGATGTTTTATTTATCAACACCTTCTCTCCATTGATCTTGCCCAGGTGCATGCCTTTAAATTAATTCTCTGTGCTGACTATTCCCAAAGTATTTCTCTGGACCAGATTTGTACTGTGATCATTGAACTATGTTTATATATCTTTAGACTTTTACCAGAAATCTCTCAGGCTTAATATGTTTACATTAGAATTCTTGGTTCCTCATTCCATATCTAAAATAGGAGAGAACTATAGAGGAATGAATAAGGTAAGGAACTGGAAAGTAAAATGAGGTAAAAGATAATAGTTAAAGTAAGAAAATTAGAAAGTTAAAGGATTTAAATTGGGTTAGTGGTTAGAAAATTGGATTTTGAAACTTAATGTATAAGAAATGAACATTTTAAAAGATGCCAAAATAGGAGAGAGGGGAAGATGGCGACAGAGTAGAGAGCAGTGCTGATGGTGTTCTTGAGTACCAAAGCAGCTAGAGGACAAGATAGGGAGCGTGAGACGTCTTCAGGACCCTAGGAATTGGAGCACAGCCCAGAGGCAGAGGAGGCCAGCAGGACAGTAGGTGAGGTGGTCCCGAGTGACCGGCCAGCGGGCCGAGGTCGGCTCTGGGCAGTGGCAGCTCTGCCCAGGGGGGCGAGTTTGACTGGGGCCAGCTCTGGGCTCCCTGGCGAATGGAAGTCTCAACAGTGAAGTGCAGGCGGTGACGGCAAACACTGTAGGGAACACGGAATTGAACTCTTGCAGGGGAGGGACTGTGTGAGAGACTCACTCCGGCAACAGGGAGAGGAGGCTCCACGCGGGGCTAGAGGCGGAGGAGAAGAGTCCTGCGGGAAGCCAGAGCATGGGAGCGGGTAGTGCACCAGCGGGGCTGCGAGAGGGCCGAAAACGGTGCTGCTGGGCCACCGGGGAAACAACAGCTAGAAGCCCCTGCGAGGGGGGAGGCCCAGCCCTGCGCAACCACACAGGCCCCCAGGTTCCAAGGAAACTCCAAACAGTGAGCCGGGAACTAGTAGCGGGGGCAAATGACCCGCCATTGCTGGAGACAAAGGCCGCACCGCCCACGCCTGGGAGGGGCTCATCACAGAGGCCACGTAAAGGACTTCTCCGAGGAGAGCTGGTTGGCTTGGAGGAGTGGTGCCCGCCCCAGAAGGGAGGGACAGTGTAGGTGGACCCCGGACAGTGTTGACGAACAGGCCTGGCCTCCTCCCGGAACTGCGGGGGTGGGGCCAGTCGTCACAGGTACCAGCGAGGTTGCGGGCTGCCCTGCAGAAGTGCTGGGTGCTCATCACGGGCAGGAACCTCCGCCAGGAGTGGGAGGGGGCACCCTGCAGGTTCCAGAACACCCGCAGCCCAAAAACCAGGCCAGGCTGCAGAAGGCCCAGCCTACCTGGGGGCGGACACTCAGAATCAGCCCTGACTGTGACAATCAGAGGCCCTGACACGCGCCAAGACCAGCTAGAATATAGACTATAGACTGTAAAGTCCTGACCAAGAAAAAGAGGCAGCATCAGGAAAGGGATTGCTGCCAATCTCAAGCACCTGAGTTACACCGAGAGCAATATGAACTATTAATCCCCAACATATCCTTTGCAAAAGTTACTTCTCACATATTCTTAATCCCCTCCATACCTCAATCCACCTAAATACCCAAGACCCTCCTCCTACTCTCAAATTAAAGTCTACTCACTCTGTGGCTATAACGCATTCCCAGTCCTCAATCTAAGTATTCCTCCCTTCCCCAGACTTTCTAAACCCTTCATTTATTTCTTCCTTCATCTTTTTTTTTTTTTTTTCTTTTCCTTTTCTTCCTGGTAAAGCCCATAGGTTCTGGCTCCACCTGGACCAATCAGAAATCACAAAGGGGGAACACACAGCTAAAACCTTTCTTTATTCATATTGATTTCTTTCTCTTGTGACTTTCTCCCCGCCCTCCTTTTTTTTTTTTTTTTTTTT